>JAZKJV010001706.1:600000-859986 GCA_037367405.1 Ottelia alismoides
GTGTGTTCACCAAAATAAAATAGACAAGATAATTTGACCGAACTTTCACGGTCTTCAACTTGCGTTGCGTTGGTGAACCGGGGGTTTGTTTTTTATCATAGTTGATTTCAGATCTCATCCGCCTTACTCGCCAGATCAAGATGATGGGTAGACGGTCTCTTAGGTAGCCTCTGGCTGCACCACTTTCGGGCACGTCTACCCGATCATCTAGGTTGGCTCGTGAGAGCCCAGACCAGCTCTCCGAGCCCGAGTACGATTCCGCCCTGTTCCCCCTCGACCCCCTTTCTTTCGGTACTGAGAGACATGAGCCCGAGGAGAGATTAGCAGATTTGACAGCACCTGAGTTGGGCTCATTTGATTTTGCACACGTCGCTATGGCCGCCAGATCAGACGATTACCCCGGAGGTCCACAGGGAGATCAGCATGTTGTATTTGACCAGGGGGCGATCAACTCCACCCTGATCGCATCACTAGAGACAGTTCAGCAGCAGTTACGCGATCAGGGGGCATTCATGATAGAGATGAGGCGAGAGTTGGAGAGGCTCAAAGCAGAGCGAGGTTCAGAGCAGAGCGAGCCTGAGGAGATGCCTGATGCAGAGGCCGCAGCAGCAGCAGCAGCCGCCGCCGCCGCAGCGGCAGCCGCCGCGGCAGGAGGACCACCACAGCCGATGCGGGCGTTACACAACCCCGGATCTACTCTGATGCATCACTGGGTGGTAGTGCCAGCGATCGTGGGGGACTTCAAGTTCCCCCCGAACACCTTGCAGTTACTGCCCCGTTTCCACGGGTTAGCCACTGAGGAGCCCCACCTCCACCTCCAGGAGTTCTTGATGATCTGCAGCACTGTCCACGATCGCCACGTGGACCAGGATACGATCCGGATGATAGCCTTCCCGTTTTCACTGGCAGATAGAGCAGCCACCTGGCTGAAGCATTTAGGGAAGTTTGTCTACACCTGGGAGCAGCTCCGCACCGAGTACTTGAAGAAGTACTATCCACTCGGGCGGACGAACGCAGCGAGGGCCCTGATCAGCAACTTCTCCATGTTCCCCAACGAGCAGTTCCACGAGGCTTGGGAGAGGTTTCGAGAGCTCCTAGACAGATGCCCGCACCACGACATATCCAAGCCGAACTTAGTTCAGAGCTTCTTCAGTGGGTTGACACCAGAGCTTCAGGGTCTGGTGAACGCTTCTTGCGGCGGGTCCTACTTTGCCAAGGACCACGATCAGGTCTGGGCCATCTACGAGGAGATGTCCGAGAACTACATGGTGATGTCTCAGACCAGATTGTATACTCAGAGACCCCAACCTCAGCAGCCAGGACCCGTGCAGTACCAGCGGATAGCACGGGTAGATGCAGGTCCATCCAGTTCGTCCGCAGTCGCAGCAGCACAGGCAGAGTCATCCGCTGCGGACATGGGTATCATCAGCGAGAAGTTGGACCGCATGGAGCTGATAGAGAAGAAGCAGTGCCAGAGCATCACGCAGATGGAACAGATGGCACAGGTTCTGAGCGACATGAAGACCCAGCTCATGTGTCTCCAGGAGACACAGACGGCTTCACAGCCCCGTCTTCTGTCGCGAGGCGATACCGGCGGCAGCAGCAGCTCGTCCCAGCGCTCCAGCTCTTCACAGCAGCCTAGACAGGTTCACCTTGTACAGGCGGAGCCGTACCAGCAGCCGCAGCCTACCTACCAGTCCCCACCATCCCCAGACATGCAGATGGTGGCCTACCAGCCGGATCAGCCTCTGGCCGTACTGCCGCCAGACCCCTTCGATGCAGAGCCGTTGATGGATGTCAACGGGATTTGGTATGACCGCCCCCAGCCTGGGATCCGACGAGATCATCCCGGATTCAGGTGGGGGAGTGGTGGTGCCCAGCCCCAGCAGCAGCCATCAGGACAGGGAGGGCAGTACTCCCAGCAGAGAGACCAGCACCAGTCGCAGCCGCAGCACCCAGCACACCAGCAGCACCAGCCATCATCCTACGGTCCTCGTCCCTATCAGCAGCAGGGACAGTCATGGAGGCGTGAGCAGCAGGCTCACCCGATTCAGCAGCAGCACCCGTCCTCATATCCCTCTTACCAGCACCATCAGCAGCAGATCCAGCAGCCTCACCCACAGAGAGGCTACCCGTCGGGCTCCCACGAGAGCCCCGCTTTGGATGACATCGCCCGCCTCCTTACGGACCAGCAGGCCACATTCAGACGGGAGATGGACGAGTTCCGCCAGGAGATGCGGGACCTGGTGAGAGGGAAGGCCGCCATACCAGCCCAGATCGAGCCGAATCCGAACAATCTCAAGAGGAAATCTGAGCAGGTAGTACATACTGAGTTAGCCACTCCTAGTGACCCTTTTGATGATACATCTTCGGATCTATTTGATGCTGATTTTGTCACACTTAGGAGCGGTAGGACCCCAGCAGGCGGCGGCGCCTCATCTGAGCTTCACCACGAGGACACTCCAGAGGCGCCACATGAGGAGGAGGAGAGCGGTACTGAGGCCGCTCCAGATGACGACGGTGGTACTGATGCCACCAAGGATGCTGATCCCACCGGCGGTACTGAGGCTGCCGCTTCACCAGTTCGAGGAGGTGGTACTGATGCCACCCGTTCAGCCGAGCCAGCCCGCGGTACTGATGCCGCGCGACGTCTACCAGCAGCAGCAGAGCCAGCCCGTGGTGGTACTGAGGCCACCGGTGTTTGTACAGATAGAGATGTTGTTTTTCCTCGCATTCCTGTATCTCAGAACTCTGTTATGAATAAAGGAAAAGGTTTACTTTCTTCTGGTCCCACTGTGGTGCATGATGTATGTGTGGATCCGGTCCTTGAACCGTCTAGACCTTTTCCTAGTCCTTCATCTGAGAAGGACCCAGTGATCCCCTTCCCTAGAGCCCTTCAGATGGGGAAGGGGAAGAAAAAAGAAAATCCCAAAAAGAGAGAGCTTGAGGAGTTCAGCCAGAGCATGATTGATCGATTCCACATCCAGCTGACCCTCCAGGAGGCTTTGCAGCACATCCCCCTTCTCCAGTGTTCTTTGAGAGACAGGACTACAGTCAGGAGGAGGAGGAGGAGGAACCACACTTCCGAGATCCATGTGTTGACGAAAGCCACGTGTTTTGCTATCCAGAACCGCCTGCCAGCCAAGAGGCCAGATTCAGGGGCCCCGTATGTCAGATGCCAGATCAGTGAGCAGAGGTTCGACCGTACTCTTCTAGATAGCGGATCGTCGATCAACCTTCTTCCGGCAGCCCTTCTCGACCGCTTCGAGTTGGGCACTCTTCGACAGAGCAGGACAGTCCTTCAGTTCGCTGATCGATCTGTCAAGAGGCCGAAGGGGTTATTACGAGACGTTATCGTCACGATTCAGGGCCTGAAATTCCCCGTGGACTTCGTAGTGTTGGACATGGAGATCCCTGAGTCAGTGGCCGATACCCCCATCATCTTTGGTCGTCCGTTCTTGGCCACAGCCAAGGCAGTGACTGATCATGATAGCGGGAAGGTGTACTTTCACGTCGAGGGCGAGAGTATACAAATAGAGACGGTCGAGGACTACAGAGCTAGAGAGAGAATCCGCTCAGATGCGAGTACAGATTCAGAGCAGCTGACAGACACAGAGCCAGACATCCACCAGGACTGTGATTTTGTGATCACAGACGATGAGGCAGCTTGGGAAGATCCTGCAGCACAGACCATCCTCTCATATTCAGATACAGCTGATGTCGAGATGATAGCAGAGGAGAGTCTGGAGAGCACAGCCCTGGTTTAGGATACCATAGAGGCAGCAGAGCCGGTCCTTGATCGCGGCACGATGTTCAGTGATGGTGGTGTTGAGGCCACCTTGTTTTCCGGTGGTACTGATGCCACCGCGGTTGATACAGATCCCTCAGATTCAGAGTCTGATTGGGTCGATTGTTACGATCAGATGCCAGACTTGAGTCCATCTGAGCCTATAGATGAGGAGGAGTCAGATGCAGAGCCGAGCAGAGACAGTGCAGTTGAGCAGACTTCTCCCGACCCAGTTTGCGAGAGTACGCTTTCACTTTCCCAGGCAGAGTTGGCAGACTTAGCAGCTTTCACTCAGTTCCTTCCGCAGCCAGATTTGCCAGCACCCAGCATTCCAGAGCGAAAGCCGCTCCCTACTTCGCTGAAGTATCGATTCCTTGAGGGCGATCCAGAGATGTACCCAGTCATCATCTCCGCCGAGTTGACTGGAGAGCAAGAATCCCGTTTGATGGGGGTTCTTGAAAAGAACCGCAAGGCGATCGGATGGAGCGTAGCGGATCTCCATGGGATTAGTCCAGCAGTATGCTCCCACCGTATCTACCTTGAGGAGGGGGCGAAGCCGTCGCGTGAGTTCCAGCGGCGACTGAACCCCAACCTGAGAGAGGTCGTGATGAAGGAAATATCAAAATGGTGGAGTGCAGATTTTATTTATCCCATTTCCGACTCCAAGTGGGTCAGCCCCTTGCATGTGGTGCCCAAGAAGACGGGCATCACGACTGTGATCAGTGAGTCGGGAGAGGAGATCGCTACACGAGTACCCACGTCTTGGAGGGTTTGCGTTGACTACAGGAGACTCAACCAAGCCACCAAGAAGGACCATTTCCCCTTGCCTTTTATTGACCAGATCATTGAGAGACTGGCAGGGAAGAGCCATTACTGCTTCCTGGATGGGTACTCGGGCTACAACCAAGTGGCCATCGCTCCTGAGGATCAGGAGAAGACCACCTTTACCTGTCCCTTCGGCACATATGCTTTTCGACGCATGCCATTTGGGCTATGCAATGCCCCTGCGACTTTTCAGAGGTGCATGCTGTCGATCTTTTCGGACATGGTAGGGGAGTGTTTGGAGGTCTTCATGGACGATTTCTCGGTCTACGGCGACGGATTCGATTCTTGTCTTGACTGCCTAGACCGGGTACTCCAGCGATGTATCGAGTTTCATTTGGTTCTGTCATGGGAGAAGAGTCACTTCATGGTGACTCAAGGGACGGTGCTTGGCCACATCATCTCCAGCAGGGGCATGGAGGTTGATCCGGCCAAGGTTGATGTCATTAAAAAACTCACACCGCCGTCCAATTTGAGGCAGCTACGGTCATTCCTGGGGCACGTTGGATTTTATAGGAGATTTATTCAGGATTTCAGCAAGATTGCCCGACCGTTGACTGACCTCTTGACGAAAGACACCGAGTTCCTTGTCGATGACAAGTGTCTCTCGTCCTTTGCGACTCTCCAGCAGCATGTTATTGAGGCTCCTGTTCTCCAGCCGCCTGATTGGTCTTTCCCATTCGAGATCATGACGGACGCCTCCGATTTTGCCGTGGGGGCAGTGCTGGGACAGAGGAGGGATGGAGTTCCATTTGCCATACACTACGCTAGCCGCACATTGGATTCTGCCCAGCGGAATTATATGGTCACAGAGAAGGAGATGCTAGCCGTAGTGTTTGCCCTAGATAAGTTCAGATCGTATATCATTGGATCTAGAGTGACTTTGTTTACAGATCACACCGCCATCAGGTACCTCATGGCAAAGAAGGATGCCAAGGCCAGACTGACTAGATGGATCCTTCTACTCCAGGAGTTCGACATTGAGATCAAGGATAAGCCTGGAGTCAAGAATGTGGTGGCGGATCATCTTTCCCGACTAGAGCAGCCTGAGGATTCTGAGCAGATAGATCCCATTCGAGATACCTTCCCAGATGAGGCGATCCTTGCTATCGCCTCACTCCCGTGGTATGCCGATATTGTGAACTTTCTCGTTGCAGGGAAAGTCCCACAAGATTGGCCCAGGCAGAGGCTTGAGACCTTCCTTGCGAGGGCCAAGTCCTACCATTGGGAGGATCCCATCCTTTACCACGAAGGAGGGGATAGCGTCTGGCGTCGGTGTATTCCTCAGGAGGAACACCATAGCGTCCTCACTTACTGCCACAAGCTTGAGGCAGGAGGACATCATTCTGGGAGGAGAACGGCACAGAAAGTGCTCCAATCCGGCTTGTGGTGGCCTACCCTCTTCAAGGACTCTGATGAGTTCGTGAAGAGGTGTACTGACTGTCAGAGGATGGGCACTTGTGGACAGCGTGATATGATGCCGATGCAGCCCATTCACTTCTGTGAGGTCTTTGACGCATGGGGCATCGATTTCATGGGTCCATTCCCTAAGAGTCAGGGATTTGAGTACATTCTATTGGCCGTTGATTATGTGAGTCGTTGGGTGGAGGCTATCCCCGCCCGAGCCGCTGATGCGAGGACTGTTTGCAGATTTTTGAGGAAACATATCATCACGCGGTTCGGGGTTCCACGAGTTCTTATTTCTGATGGGGGATCTCACTTCATCAACGACCAGGTAAAGGCCCTTGCTAGCGAGTTCAGCATAGATCATCGTGTTGCCACACCTTACCATCCACAGACGAATGGTCTAGCTGAGGTGTCGAATAGGGAGATCAAGACTATTCTGCAGAAAGTCGTCCGCCCTGACCGAAAGAATTGGTCACAGCTTTTGGACTCGGTCTTGTGGGCATATAGGACGTCTTTCAAGACTCCATTGGGTACATCTCCCTTTCGCCTCATTTATGGCAAGCCGTGCCATTTACCTGTTGAGCTGAGGCACAAGTCACTGTGGGCAGTTACAGATATTTTGATGGATCCAGATGGTATGGGAGACCAGAGGAGGGCAGAGTTAGCTGCCCTGGAGGAGCTTAGAGATGCAGCTTTCTCAAGCAGCCTACATTATAAGGAGAAAGTCAAGGAGTGGCATGATTCTCATATCAGCCACAAGCATTTTGAGATTGGACAGAGAGTATGGCTGTTTGATGCAAGGCTACGATTATTTCCAGGGAAGCTACAGAGCAAATGGAAGGGACCTTTTCTCGTCAGAAAGGTGCACGACAATGGTAGTATTGATATATCCGAGTTGTCTTCTGAGAGCACCTTTCGTAGCGGCTCAAGCCATTTCTAGATCATGAGCCGCGGGATGTAATTGTTGCCCCTATTCATTTTGCGTGAGATGTGGTCTCTTGACTCACATCTTTTTGCATCTCACGCCTGATTTTCGCTGTTCTTCCATTTGTATAGATCCAGTTGTCCATATCATTCTATTCTTTAGTCCCACATCCCTTTTCTCATCTTATGATTATGCTATACTTAGGGTGTACTTTACCCTAAGTATAGGGGGGATGTCGGACCTGCGAGTATTCTTTTCACTCGGTTTGCTCCTGTTTTGCTGCCTATACTTAGGGATATTTTACCCTAAGTATAGGGGGGGCAGACTCTGTATCTTCTTCACTCGGATTTCCCTTCATGTACAGCTTGCTATACTTAGGATTAGTTAATCCTAAGTATAGGGGGAAACCACCGAGTCCCTCTCATTCTATTCATTTATTCATTCCTGTACTTAGCCATTCCTTTTCACTCCCCTTTTACTAAGCACGAGTTATGTCTTCTTCATCGCTCTTGATCACTCTGAGGACATCGTTCGAGCTAAGTATAGGGGGGTGTGTATATATTTCATATATACTTTAGCCATAACTCGTACTTTGTGTGAGTATGTTAATAAATAAAATGGCTAAAAATCACAAAAAATTAAAAATTTTTCATGTACATAAACTTCTTTTATATGCACATACATAGCTAGTGTACAAAGTACTTTTGTAAAAATGATTTCAAAAATCTTTTGTGTAAAGGTTGTGTAAATAATTTTGTATCAAAATTATGTATATAGTACAAAAATTTTTCCAAAATGTTTTGAAAATCAAGAGGTTGCAAAAATCTTGTGTACATGTTTGTAAATATCTTTTTGCAAAACTTGCACTTCATGCATCATCATCATCCATGATTTCGAAACATTTTTCAAAAATTTTGCATGATTGTAAAATATTTGTAAACAGCATCTTGTGTACATATATGTAGATAATTTTTCCTGTATGAGAGTTGACATTTAAACTAAGCCTGGAATTAAATTGAGAAATGGAGCTTGAATTAAGATCTTAATCCACTTAACTTTAAGAGGAACCTTATAGGACTTAGGGTTAAGGCTTTTCAGGTCTATAAGGACTTAATTCTTTGAGTCCACTAGGCTATGAGCATATGTCATCTTGATGAGCTTAAGTAGAACACTTAACAACACACGCATGACTCTTAGAGACAATGGCTTAACTTGCACCTTCACCTTACACATGGCTCTCCACGGATGAGGTGGTGAGGAGGCAGTTTCCTTTGGCTTGGGGTAGCATATGAGGGTAGTACTTCTAGGCGGAACCTCTCTTCTTATTCTAGTGAAGGAAGTGCGCCTCAACTTGGTCTAGTGGTGATGAAGGCTAAAGACAGAAGCTGTGGGTTGCAATAAAGCTTCAAAAGAGGGATAGTCTACTGGCTCAAGAGGAAATTTCTTGTATATATGCTGCACCATGTAGATATGTTGTACAGAAGCCCTTGAAATATATATATATATATATGCAAAAATGCAAAAAGAACTCCAAAAAAGTGGTGGGTAGGATTGAAAATTTAATAACCCCACCGAAGTGTACAGAGTCAAATAAAGCAAAGCTTATGGTATCCATGTTACATCTCATGAAGCTTGCAGCGGGAGACTTAGCTACGCTGGCTAAGCTTCCAAAACTCTATACTTCTACCCCCTCTTCTTGAGCCGGTTGCACTTGAACTTAGAAGGGAATACCCCGCTTCTCGAGGAAAGAGTTGCTAGACCGAGGCATTAGAGTTACCAGATTGAGGGAGGCTGTTTCTTTGTTACTTCTGAGGTGGGGAGCCACATATCACTTACACTGCATGGAAAGACTCATGGTCATTAGAGTTTGTGTATGTAGACTTGTTCTGATCTGGTTTATTGAGGAGTCTTGTCCATAGATTGGTGGAACTTAGAGGCTGTTGGGTTTTAAGCTTAAGTCCAAATAAGGTTCCGACACATTAATAATCCAAAGATCTGATCGAGCTCCATATTTCAATTTAATGAAGGAAAGTTTAATAATTCAAACCTTGATCCATGTACATCCTCTTTTTCTTTTTCTTTTTCTTTCTTTTTCACTTCTTTTTCAAATAAGTGTTTGCTAAGGGACTAGCAAAATATAGTATAGGGGGGTGATGAATACCCATTCATCACTCTTTATTCTTATATTTTAGCTACAAAAACCTATGCAAATGCATGTAGATATGTGTAAATAGGAATAATTAGCAAAAGCATGCATCTTGTAAAAACATATAATTAGCATGTTTTTGTGCAAAAATAAAAGAATAAAGATGAAAAAGAAAAAAGGGAAATATTTAGAATAAATATTGAGCAACCTAACCCAAGGGAGGGCTCAGCATGGGCCTGACCGCATAAAAGCCACAGTAGAGAGAGATAGGAGCTCATGTGTATAGATTTTTGTAACTAAATAAAATTACATTTTCCTCACCCAAAAATATGCTTGTACATATTTTGTATATATTTAGAAACTATTAAAAACAAAATAAAAATTTAAAAATCAAAAATGCAAAAATATCCCTCCACCATGTGCATAGACCATAATCTTTTATTTATTTAACCCTATAAATAAATGTATTTATTTTCAAAACTTTTTGTGAATATTCTATGGTATATTTTGTAAATAAAATAAATAAAAAGAAACACAACAAAAATCAAATAAAAACAACAAAAATCAAAAATTACAAAAACATATTGTACATATGCCATGTACATAGTTGTATATATCTATTTATTTCACCTATGTGTATAAATAATAAAAATAAAATAAAAATATCCTTTTATTCCTCATTTTATTCTATAAATAAATAAAATATAAAATAGGAATAAAATTGTATAAAAATAATAATTAAAAATTAAAAAATCAAAAACCCTATATTGTACATATACCTATGTATAGCTATATATTGTGAATACCTTATTTTTATTTCTAAAAATTAATTAAAAATCACCAAAAAAATAGAAAAAATAAAATAAAAATATTTCATGTTGAAAGTTTTTGCAAAATCGGCCATTTGCTGCCTTATTTTTTTAACTTCAAATCTTGTCCACGTGGCAGCGGCCCAATGGTCCACGGGGGATGTTGACCCCCGGTCAACTCCCTCCGCGGACCGCCTTCTCCTGCGGATCTCGCGCCCGACCCGGTTTCGCCTCTTTTTCCGCGCTTGATCCGCTCGCGTTCTCCGCAAACCCCGAGTCCTATCGATTCCTCGTACATCCGACATGATCGCCGGGGTATTCGCATTGGGATCCGCGCTTCTCACAGCCCTACCCGACCAGCCCTAGTCGGGTCGGCACTCACGTATATAGCCGAGCTCCGCCTCTCATTTTCGCGATCTTTGGCTCTCCACTCTCATTCCCGTGACCTCCATTGCAATCCCTGAGGTGACAGCTCGCGATTGCCCTTGTAGCAGTGAGGAGGAGGTGGCCGGACCATTGATCCGGTGACTTTGCGCCGCCGTGCTCCGCCCCGTGCAGGAGCTCGGAGCCTCAGGCCTTGGCGACCTTCGAGGCAACGGACCAGGAGCTGCCTAAGCTTCAGCACAACCTTCCACTCCACCCAGGTAGCATTCTAGCTCGCCTATTTAGCGTAATTTCTTGTTTCCCCCAAATCTTAGTTCCGCCGAGTTCCTTTGATTCCGACCATATCGCGTATCTCCTCGATCATCGGAACCTACGCTCACCATCGCCATCCCTCCGCGCACATTCTCCGCCCCTTCATTCAACCCAGCTCGCACAGGAGCTGGGGTTCGAGCTCCACCGTCCTCACCTCGCCGGAGTCCGTTCACCCCGACCCACAGCTCACCTTCACCCCACCTAACCGTGTTGAGGCACTTTGCCCTCGACCCGCGAAGCTCTTGCACTACTTTGCAGGTCAAGAGGAGGCCATCTGAGGCCTCCCCACATCCAGGCCAGGAGTTCCCCTCCGTCGACCTCGCCGGAGCCCCTCCAGGGCTCGGCTGGACCATCGGAGGGCACCACCAGCTGCGGGACGTCATCGCCGACCTTCTCCGATCTTCAGAGGCAGCTGAGGAGGCCCACAGCATGCACACGAGGCCGGCGAACCTCGCCGGCCACCTGTTCTTCAAGGGTCCTCGACCACCGTCCGATCGCCCTCAGAGCTCCAGTTCCCATCGTGACCGTCCATTCATCAAGGAGCAGCCACCGCTTGATCATCTCGAGGGTTGATCGAGACCGTCAGAGCAGAGAGAGACACACCAGCACCCGCCAGCCGTTCGATCTTCCACGTGCCTCGCTCTCGGACGTCGATCGTCCCACGTGCGGAAGAAGAGAAGCGCCAGCCATCCGAGACCGTCAGATCAGCTACGTGGCGCTCATCCAGCCATCGACGTAATAAAGGGGTAATTTACCTTAGGCCCCCTCGTAGTTTATGCTTTACGTTTCAGTCCTGTAAATATTTTGAGTACTTTATTTACGTTGGGTTATTTGCACATTGGACCTCATCCTTTAGTTTATTTGCATTTATGCCCCTGTTTGTGTGAGCCACGTGCATCGTCACGTGTATATTTGGTGTATTTGCGACATTAGCCCTGTAGTTCTGGATGTTCTTTAATGAATGAAACTTTTTGATAATTGCATTTATGCCACTGTGAGTGTCTTATTTGCACATGTGCGTCTTTTAGTGGGATATTTGCACAACAGCCCCTGGACTTTTTGGTACGAGTTACCAAAAGGTCCTAGGACTTGTTTTTCTTACATATAGGTCCCTGAGTGCGTCAGGCACGCGCCTCGCGCGTGATTTCTTGGGTATTTTGCACCAGGACCCCCAGAACTTTGGGTATTTGCACTTAAGTCCCTGTGCACTGTGTACTGTGCCCCCTTGTTATTTTTGAATAAAATATCAATTCATCTCCAAATTCGATAAAAATTTGACACATGGCTCCTGCCATGTTGTAGGATTTTTGAGAATTTTGGGGGACATTTCTGAGTTTATTTGATATTTTTAAAAATTCAAAAACCATCATTTTAGCTACTGTCTAGATTTAAAAATCCCAAAAAAATATAAAACCACCCCCAAAAATTCCATAAAAATTAGGTTTGTTTCTGTTGTGTTGCTTGATTTTCTAGCCAATTTTGGCTATTTTTCATTGCTTAAAAACCCTAAAACTTCAAAAACACCTAAAAACTCATAAAAATCATATTAAATAATCTACAAACCCAAAAACAATAATTTTGGTGCTCAACTTTTCCTTGTTTTCTCTAATATACAGGAAAATTACCTCCAGGCCCTCTTGAGATCCTTAGATATTTTATCTTTGGATTTTGGACCTGGCTGGACAGTACCTTGTCTTTTTAGCACTGTTTGATTTTTAGAAAATAAAATACACTTCAGAAAATTATCAAAATTCACCAAAAACACTTAAAAAACCCAAAAAACATAAAAACATTTTTTCTTGAATTTTTGCTTGATTTTTGATGCTTTAAATAAATTGATAAAGTGTGTTTGTTTTTGTTTTCTTTCATTTTCTCATTATATTAAAAATCCAAAAAATATAAAAAATCATTAAAACCACAAAAAATATTTTGCCTTTTATTTTACTTATTTTTGACTACTTCGTAGGCCTTCGGCCAATCCGTGCTCCTTGTGTTCGACCCTGGGTGCTATACCAGGTTAATCTCCTAGCAGGACCGCTTTGTTTTGATTTTACGTATTTTTCGAGTGGTTCATTTTCTTGATATACCTATCCTCTGAGATCCGGGTCGCAACGACCCTTGACTTATTACCTTCATCCGGGTCTTCGAGATTTTTGGGTAATCAACCACCGCCCCCGCTTGAAGCAATCCAGCCATCAACAGATCATAGCCATCGGATCAAGGGATTGCCCTTGATCCTACGGTCCATCGCGAGACACGTCACCTCGCCCCGAGCATCGGCCCCAACCTCGAGGCTCGGGCATTCTGGACCGCTCCTCACTGCCACGTCAAGCCTCGGTCCATTTGAGCCTTAGCTTCGGTCCAAGCCTCCCGCCCTGTCGACCGAGCCTTCGATTCGGACCTGAACCACAGACCTGCACTCCCGAGCTTGCCTCCAGTGATCGAGCCTGGCAAGGCACGTATTAGGCATGTGTTTACTAGGAAAATTGCACGTGAAACCCTACAATTCCTAGAAATTGCAAGAAAGTCATGTCGTCCAGACCGCACGTGCATTGCACGTGGTGCCTTTGGTAAAATTATAGAACAAGCCCTCGATCTTTGAAGAAATCTTAGTTATACCCCTGTTGGGGGTAAATTATAGAGGAACCCTTTTGACTTTTAGAAATTACAGATAAGTCCTTTAGGGACTCGATTGAGAAGAAAACTTAACTTTTTATTACATTTTAGTCCCTAACTCTTTATTTTAGCATATCTTTTCCATCTGAACTCCAATTTTAGAATATAATATGTCGTTTTGAAGCTTGTTTCGTGCTCTGTCACTTTGCTTAATTTCTGGATAGATCTGAGGATGTTTCTAGATAATTATTATTTAAGAAGCATTTTGATTTATGTAGGCTAATAATTGACATATGTTTGCCTCATTTTATTAGGAAATTAATGGTTTATTTTGCATGGGATTTATTTGAGGATTTCGATTGGATCAATCCTACTCTAATTGTTCTAAATAATTATTTCATGATTCAACCTTTATAGAGGATTATTTAAGGTTATTCCTTCAATATTATTGAAGATTATTTGAGGAATTAAATCACAAAAATTCCGAGGTTGAATATTCTACTTCCATATCATTAGCAATTGATCTATTTATCTGATGCATTGGAATTAATTTGGATATATCTTGAAATTATTCGATGTATGATTTCTCTTCGAGGATACTGATCAATATTTTACTAGATTAAAATTTCATGATTCACATATTCAGTGCTTCATTCTCTATGTTTATTTCTTTACATCTGCATTACATTGTATTATATTCTTCCAACACAGAAATTAACCTAGCAATTATTTGCTTATTTAAATAAATTTAAAACCTTGCGACTAAAAATCATCGTTCCATGTATTCGACCTTGGTAGACTTGCCAAGTAAAAATACTCCACAACATTCAAAGGTTGTGCTTAAAGAGGTGAATTTCACGTTCATCACTGTTGTATATAGTATTTCAAAAAAAGCAAAAAAACAAAAACTCCAAAAAATTGGATAGTCCTTATTGAAAATAAATTGGTTGTCGGAGTGTATATATTTGTATAGTCAATAAGAAAGCTTGAGCTTCAAAGTCAAATCATGTGAGCACGTAGATGGATGACTTGAGTACACTGGTCTTGCATCCTAGGATAGGTAGCTACACTGGTTGTCGTCCATTCTTCTCTTTACCCCCTCCTTTTGAGCTGGTTGTCACTTGAACTTAGAAAGGAATACCCCACTCCTCGAGGAAGGAGTTGTTGGATTGGGGGATCATCAGGTTGTCATGCTGGAGAAGTCGGTCCTCTTTGTCATTTCAGTTGAGGGGAACCACTATTAATTACATTGTACAAGTCAGATTCATAGTCATAAGAGTTTGCGTATAAGTTGAAGTATTCAGACCTTGCTATTAAGGGGACTTGAGCAGAGTTTTGGGATTCTCGAAGGATGTCGGATTTCAAATCCAATTCTCAATAAGGTTCTACCCACACTAAAACTCCAAAGGTCTGACTTGAGCTCCAAACTTTATTTTTGTGAAGATAAGATTGATAATTAAACTTAATACATATTTCCTTATTTTTCTTTTCTTGGTTTTTCTTTTCTTGATTTTTCTTTTCTGCATTTATCGCATAAGTGTTTGCTAGAGACTAGCAAAGGCAAGTATAGGTGGTGATAAATCTCCACTCCATCACCTTTATTTATCATTTTGCCCTTAAACCCTAGTAAATGCATATAAATACCCTTAATTTGCATAAATTAACATTCATGCATTGTTGTGTAAATAGTGTATAAAATAATATTTTTAATGCTAAAAATTATATAATAAAGAAAATAAAAGAAAATTAATAAAATATTGAAGATATTTTATGACCCTAAACCTTGAAACCTAGGCATCTCGATGACTAGGTCGATAAGGAATAAAGTAGGGGGAGATAAGGGTCCAAAATACAATCAAAATCACTTTATTTTATTCATTATTTTTTCATTTTAGGACCTATTTTCAGTTCCACTTTTTATATATTAAATAAAGAAACTTTGAATATGAAAGTTGTAGATAATAAAATATAGAAAAATAAAAATTGATTCCATTTGAAAATAATATATAGTGTAAAAGATACAGTCTGAATAAATTTCAAAAATCCCAACTTCCCAGACCCATATCTCTCACACTCAAAATATATCAAAATCATCTTTAATTGTATATAATTTTAATAAGCTATTTAATGAAGGTGATTTCATACTTTTTGGAGTTAAGATGTGAAAGTTAGGTTTTGGACCTTTATTGTATAGTTTACTTGATTAAAATATTCATTTTATTTATTATTCATTATTTTTATAATTTTATATTTTTATAATTTTGTAAATATTATTTATAATATATGTACATATTTAAACTAAAATAAAACAATAAAGAAAACACTAAAATAAAATACTTATATACGATACATAGATGAATATACAATAACTATACTTATGTATTTAATATACCTGATTATTTAAGTACATATGTAACACCAGAAAAATATAATAAAAATATATTTAAGTATATAAAACTAAGTTATAATCATATAAAATAATAAACTAAATTAATAAAATCAAATAAATAAAATAAAAATAAAATACATAAATACATAGATAAATATACCTATAATGGAACCCTAGAAACTAACTTGTAATTGTTTACCTCTAAAAAATAAAAAACATCTTAGAATAAATAAAGAAAATAAGAAATATTTTTTATAACTTAAAATTAATAAATTCTTTTAATAATTATTTTTATTTTAAAATTTTTTGGGCTGCTTTTTCCTAGTTGGTCCACGTGGATCAACCAGGTGGCGGGGAGTGTTGACCTTGGTCGACTCTCTGATCCACCTGCAGACCGTGTCAGACCTAGCTTTGACCTCTACTTCTCGATTTTTCCATGAATATCTATGTGTCCTTTGGGTTGGATTTCTTTTGACTTTTTCTTCTTCAATCCTTGGCGATTCATGCATGTAGCTTTCCTTGGGCTATGGATCACTGAGGCGCCTGATGCACCTCAGTCTTCTCATCGCATGGATCACTGGTATAAAGGATTACCTCCGACCAAATTTTGAAACTTGATCGTTCTTCCACCTTCAAACCCTAAACCTGAGCATTCGAGGGTCCTCCTGGTGACAACATGAATCGACTCAACCCTTCAGGGGTTCGTGAGGGTGTCGAATCGAGTAGATCCCGGCTCCGCCGCCACCTCCACCTGAAGCTCATTCGGTGTGTGTAACCTGGTGAGTTTTTCATTCTCTTTATGTCCTTTTCACTCCCTAACATAGTAGTAACTTTTTATTCGCAAATACTTCTTGTTGATTTCATCAAACTTAGCGTAAAACCAATATCTTGATCCAGAGGAGATCCAACTCAGTTGATTCCAACTACCTCCGACATCGTCCACCTTGCTAACCCCCTTCATCTTCTGTCCATTCGCATTCTCTCCACTTGACACACCTCCTCTTACTGTGTTCTTGCACAGAACATGCATCTGACTTCCTCCTCCTCTGTCGCTCGTCGAAGGAAGCCCGTCCATCACATACCACGCACAGTCCGCCACCTAAACCCATCCATCGCTTCACCTTGCCTTTTGCGACTAACACCTGCAGGAAAATACAAGAAAGTGGGTCCTACTAGGCCTCATCGAACCTCAAGATAGCCCTGAGGTGGCCACTCCTCCGTCTGACCCGACTGGAGCCCCGGTAGCCCAGTTCGAGACCATCAGCCGGTACGGAAGGACCCCAAGGGTGTTTTGAGCCACTTTCAAGCTCTTGGGGACGACGAACAAAGGGAGGAGGTCGGATTGAATATCACCAAGGTAGAGTTCGTCCGTTGTTCTTCCACATCTAATCTGCATTGTCCTATCAAAGACCTGCTCCAGGATCTACAGCCGTTGATGGATGCTTTTCGCCCCAGCCATCTGATTGTATGCGAAGATCTAATCTCTGCCATTCTCTGTGAACCGTCATCGGGCAACGGGAACATGAGCGTAGCATAAGTAAAGAGGATCAGTCGCTCGTTCCCACCATGAGCGTAGCATATTTATTATTTAGTCGGGTATTTTGAAATATGTTGTAACCTTTGGGTAAAATTGCTGCTAGGCCTTGGTACTCATTTTTATTTACAAAAACGTCCTTGCTAGTAGCATAGTTTTTCTTTGTTTCTTGTATTTATTTACTATAGCTACATTTCTCTAAAAATCCACAAAATATGTGTATGTTCCTGATTGCATCTAGTTTCATGCCCATATTTTAGTTTGCAATTTTAGGTACTTTAAGTATTTATCAAAATAAAAAATAGTCTATTTTCTCCTTATTTACAATAGAAAATCCATAAAAAAAATATTAAATGTTTGAAAATGTTCCAAAAATATATATATTGCTTATTTAATTCTATTTAATCTTTAGACCAAAAATCACTAAAAATTATAAAAGAAAGCACCAAAAAAATTGCAAAACCCTAAAAACCTTTATAAAATACATAAAATTCTCAAAAATTCCAAAAACTATGTTTTCTATTGAATATTTTTCTTTATATCATTATTAATATATTAAAATTAATTGGGAGATTTTTTATAATGTTTCCTATTAAATTTATCCCTGTTTTAGTGTATTTTTTACTTTAAAATAGATAAAAATAATAAAAAATCCAAAAATCACAAAAATAATAAAAAATATTTTAAAACTCAAAAATATTTTATTTTATTTATTTTGACTATTTTTATTAATATTTATATCTACCCTAACCTATATTATATACATATCTTATATATAGCTTTATATATTTTAAAAGAAAAACAATATAAAAATATAAAAAGAAAATACAAAGATAGAAAATTAAAAATCAAAATACAAAGATATAAAATCAAAAATAATAAATAAAAATAATAAACCCACAAAACCAAAGTTTGGCTAAGTGTTTGAGAGATAAATTGTGCTTTGATTTCTATCTTGCATGCTCTACTCTTTTGCTTCATGTGTTCGACCCCTACTTGCTTTCCATTATACATTCTTAGTAGGGTATGATAAATTTTAACTCCTTCTCTTCATTTCTTAATTATATGTGTGGGTTGATTGTTGAAACAACGAGAGGATTCGAGTAGTCGACTCAGTGACAGTGAGCCTGATTTATCAGGCCATTATCTAGCGACTCATATTTTCTCATTTTTGACATACTCACATGTTAGGCTGTGGCCTAAGCTCAGTATCTCAGAGCAAGTTGATGCTCCACGCAAGGCAAGAACATCGTCAATGACAGGCCCTACACGGTCATGTACGATAGAAGTATCAATACTTCGTCACCCTAAGTGATAATCAAAATACCACCTATTGGGATTTGGGCTCTATCCTTAAGGGTTGTGCCTCATTCAGTCTGGAATGTACTTGAAACCAATGAGGGCTTTATGAACCGAAACAATGATGTCCATTACCAGTTTTAAATAAGGTTGAGTTTATTTAGCATCCCTTGTTTTAATTTTTTTGTTTTCACTTTTTGGATTTTTTCAGATAAATGTGCCTAACGATTTTTTTATATTTTCTTTTTGTTCTTGAATGTGATATAAAACAAAAGGGATAGAACGGAAAAGCAATCCAAGTGGAGACGAAGATGAAAATACACCCTCATCTCAAATGATGCATGCAAAGTAAAAAGACTTACAGTGCTTCCATGTGCTCTCCATAATGAATGTAAAGCAGAATTGAAATATTGATAATATATGGCAATATGCAAGCGATGAAACCATCTTGAACAATACTCGTTATTATCGGGAAGAGCAAAATGTAAATAACTCAAAGATGGATCCTAAGTGTCTAGTCTAGGGACTCCTTGGTGTCCACCACAATGGATTCTACAAGCGCTCTATGGAGTCTCTCATGACGCAAGAAATTTGCAATTAGTTATTTGACTAAGTTCAAACATATATCACTATAGGTACATGCTTCTATTTGGGGTTTGGACCTAGCTACCGAAGCAAGTAAGCTTAAATCTAGGGGCTCCAATTACATAAAATAAGAAGAAAGGTGGAAAACTCAAAATGCGAGAAACAAAATAGAATAAAGGCGAGAAACACGAAAAAAAATGAGAATTTAAATATATCAACTATTGTTTTAAAAAATTAAAAAAAAATGTAGATGGAAGCGTTGCCACTTGCCACCGCCCAGATCGACCACCACCGTCATTCCTGAAGACCCAACCATCGATCACTGCATCACACCGACCTTCCTGCCATCATTCTTCTGTCGGAGGCGTGTGTCGCCCCTCTTGCCTAGAGTCGCCAACCGTCCGTTGGGATCAAAGCCACTAATCACCGCTCGAGGAAGCACTTTTCGTTGACCATCGTCCATCGCTCGGAGTAGAACCGACACCCGTCCGTCGATCGCCCATAGCCACCACAACACCCGCGCGAAGAACCCACGCCGCCTGGAGCAGCTCCTCCACCGACACCCGAAGCCCCTCCACCGCAACACTGCCACCGTCGACGACCATTACCATCTTGGAGTCGCACCACCCCGTCAATCGCCTCATTGCCTGGAGGAAAGCGTCGTCCTCTGCTCGAGGAAGACGCACCACCTGACGTCGAACCGCTCCGCCTAGAGCACCCAAGGTCACCGCCATCGCCCTTCCGCAGACCTCCAATCCTAGAGCTTGGAGCTCCGCCGTTCGTGAGAGCCACTGCACCTTCGCCATCTCACCATCGCCGCCTCCGCTTCTGGCTTGGAGAGGAAGGGGCGACACACTCGCCTTCTGTCTTGGGTAGGAGATGTTGCTCCCTCTCGATCAAAGAAGAAGAAAAGGGGCGGCTCCCCTTTTTTCTTTTCTGTCCGTGAGGATCCCACCAGAGCGCCTTCTACTTCTAATAGGCCATGAACTAGATCAAAATCATTCTCAACGAATCCATAAGAAGTGATCCCATTTTTTTCATCGGGTCCGAGTGGAGACCAAAGATCTTAATCGGGTCTTTCTTCTTTTGAATATTAGCCAAATATCTTTCCACGATTTGGATTTTTTATCATTAAAATTTGTCTTGTTAGGACTAATAATATTTATATCAGGAATTGGAATTATTTTTTTTGTCCTTTTTGATCGGTTCTATTTGATTCCTGATCGTGATTGTCCTATCCATAAGATCTTTCATTTTTTTCTACAAAGTATGGAAAAGTGTCTATAACTTCTCCCCCCAGACCTACTCCCCAACCCAAAGTTGCTAGATGGGGTAGTAAAATCAATCCTTGTTCATACATGGGCTTCTCTGGTACGAAATGAGCCACTTCAAATAGGTTCATTGCTCCAGCCCAAAATACAATTAATCCGGCATGGGCCACGTGGGCTCCAAGTAGTTTACCGGACAAATTGATAAGTCTGGCATTCCCGGCCCACCAGGCGAAACCGGTGGTTTCTTGGTCACGGCCACTTCAGAATCGGAAATCAAAATTTCTGATTCTCCCCTCATCCAATTCCTAAAAATAAGATTCATCATTTCGGAGAAATCAAAGGGAAAAAATGTTTTATCAATTTGATCCAAAAAAAGTGGCGAGTGCGCATTTGCTTGAAACATTTCCCAAGTGACTGTTTTACGTCTTTGAGCACGCATGGATCCTTTGATTAGGTCCCGACGAAAATCCGATTGTTGTGAGTAACGTATCAAAGATACCTCTTCTCCTTGATCACTATTATTACTACTACTAGTATCGGTATCCTGATCCTTATCGGTGTAAATTACCACCCGTTTGGCTTTTCTTGAACGAATTTCATGATCCTCTTTTGGCTCTTCTTGATTTTCTTCTTCTTCTTCTTCTTCCAAATCATCGGTTAATTTGTATGACCATCGAGGAACCTTTTTATTGATATCTTATATTGCAATAAATTTATTTCTAATTGTTTCATTATTTGAATCATTTGTAATTGCATTGAATAAAAATTTCGAGCCTTTTGGTCGTAGGTTCGAATCCTACTTGGGGAGATTTAATTAATTCTTAATTCAAAAAAGAAGAATGAAAGGGCTCGCTCTGGCCATTAGGAGTTAGGAGTGGGTAATCCGTTCCCTGTCTTTGTTTCTATTGCATTCTATTCCGTCGTATCACATTCTGTTATCAATATTTGAGAATCACCGTCAATACCTGGCGTAGATCCGGGATAATCCCTTGTAAATAGCCCTGGGACTATTTACAACTAGCCAATTAAGAATTATCAGATGATGTGTACTAGCAGTGCATCAAAGATGCAGTCATCGATTCTCCCGACAGGCCACAATTACCGCGAGCAAACATATTTCATTAATGACTAGGAACGCATTTTTGCTATGCTACTAATACTTGTACTTACTCTGCTATTCTGCCCAAGCCTGACTGAGGGAGAGTTACGGGGAGTAAAACAAAAAGCGGATTCGGGCCTTGTATACTATATGTAATTATAGTACCATTCGCGAGAAAGTAAGGCCATTCCATTTCGACAAAAGACCCATACCCAAGTTTGCGTCCGTGACCCCGATCATGATTTTTCTACCCCCAGAGGTAAAGGTCCTTCCCTTTTGGACCGGTTGTGGGCGAGGAGGGATTCGAACCCCCGACACCGTGGTTCGTAGCCACGTGCTCTAATCCTCTGAGCTACAGGCCCCACCCCGTCTCCACCGGATCTGTTCCCGGGAGTACCCTCAAAACAAAAGGGAACCTTTCCTCTCCTCAGCCATTTCGGGTTAAGAAGATGTGAAAGCGCGTTTCTCTCTAGAAGTTTGAGAATAGAAGCTCACTGCATGAAAAACCTAATTTTTTAGGCAAATATAAACTAACCCTCCGACGTTCTTAAATATTACAATAAAGCCCTGCTAGAGCATATCATGTACAAAGCGCGCCCATCCTTAGGTAATTGACGAGATTCTGCCTGCATTTTATTTCATATTTTTTATTTATATTCGAATATTCATTATATTGGATGCTTTCTTTAGGTTTTTATTTAGATGTATTATACACAGGTGTCGTCGCAACCCAAAGAAGCATCAAGAAAAAATATTTGATTCCCAAGCTGAAATAAATACGAAAATATAGCAAGAGAATTTGTTATTTAGTTCTCTTTATAGCAAACAGGATCGAACTCATGGAGGCTACAAATCCCGAGGGTTATTCTATTAATTGAAAAACCAACAAAAAGGATAAGGAATCTCACTTTACACTATGCTTAGTTTTTTAAATTTATTTTTTATTTTTTTTATGATTTTATATTTTTTTGATTTTTAATTTTTACTGGTTTTTAGTTTTGCACATTTTTAATTTCAAGAAAGTAATTTCCAAAGAAGTTTTATATACAAAAACAAAGAAGGGATATTTTTATTTTTAAAATATAGTAAAAATGATAAAAAAGGTCAAATAAAATGTTTTTGTGTTTTATACTTTTTATAGTGTTTTGATGATTTTTGCAAGATTTTCGAAGTTTTTATGTATTTTTTTAAAATCAAATATTGAAAATAATGTTAAACAGTGATCAATAAAGGATATTTTGCAATTTAAAAATGTCAAATAAACTCAAAATGATTAGATTTATTTTCCCTAAAAACTATAAGAAATTATCTACAAACAGGAAGTGAAATCACACTTTTTGGAATTTTCTATGATTTTTACAAGGTTTTTAGTATTTTCCAATTTTTCATATTTTAAAAAAAATTAATGCGTGAAATTTGCATAGGACATAAAATATACAAAAAGAAAACTATTCTATTTTTTCGAAATTTTTGACATAATATTCAATTTTTCTATGATTTTTTGAATTTCAAATAGTGAAAATGCAAAGTTTTTTCTTTTTTAATAATAGAAATTTTAAACAAAATACAATGAGAAAAGTATACTATGAAGAGGCACATAGTAGGAGCATAATGTGATTTTTACGTAATTTATCGATTAATAAAAATATTTATTTCAACAAAAGTAAGAAATTTGAAGTATGGAATGCATGGACTGAATAGCAATTTTCATCATTTTTGCATTAAAATATAATAAAAATAAAACATCAGGAAACATTTCACAATTTACCTAGTGGAGGGGCATGCGTAGTACGTGATGGATCTGGCGAGGGTCTCTTCGAAAATTCAGAATCTTTTAGGGCTTCATTGATAGTTGCCCAAAAAGCGTGGGTCATCTTTGTTCCTTTTTTTCTTCTCCAAGCCAATAGGGGGTGATGACATGGATTTACGACAGGGAAATCACGATTTTTGGATTTTCCCACAATTTTCTACATTTTTTAAATATTTTTAGTTTTTTGCAATTTTTTGAAGTTTTATGAAGAGTTAATGCAAGAAAATTGCGTAGAAATTAAAAGACAGTAAAATACACCTGCACTAATTTTTTGGAATTTTTAGACAAATTTTCGAATTTTTATGAATTTCTTAATTTTAGCAGACAAAAGGTCACTATTTTTTAATTTTTAAAAATATCAGATGGAAACAAAATCCAATGAAAAATTTATACAATTAAAAACACTACAGCAGGGACATAAACAATTTTTTTGATAATTTTTAGACTATTAGAAACATTTATTTCATCAAAGAAGGGCATGCAAATTCAAGTCTGCAATATAGGGACTAAAATGCAATTATTTAAAGTTGTTGCATAGAAATATAATAAGAAATGAAATACAGGATGAAAAGTGAAATTTACCTAAGTGAGTGTGTGTGTTGCACGTGCTCAAGGTGAAGGCAGGGGATGATTTGCAATTTTGAAATCCTTCAGGGGTTTATCCATAATTTTTCCAAAATATATTTTTTTGAAAAGCCCCCTAGGGCTTCTCTTGTTCATGTCTTCGTTCACAAATGATAAAGAGGGACCGGTCACCGCCCTCCCTCTCTTCAAGATCAGAGGAGGCGACGGATGGGGCGGAAGGCGCGGCGGGTCTACGGCGGGGCCGTCGCGATGGATGAGGTGTGCAGGTGCGCATGAACGTGGTGGTGCGGACGGTGGCTGGTGCGGAAGGCGCGGCGGGTCAACAGCAGGGTCGCCGCGATGGAGGAGGCGTACGGGCTGAGCGTCACGCGGGTCGATGGTCGGAGGTCGCACGGGGCATGGAGGTGTGGAGGAAGAGCCTCCATGCAGAGGTGCGCAGCCTGCAGGCGACGTGGAGGTGCGGAGAAGGAGCCTCCGCGCGGAGGCGTGCGGCCATGCCACTAGGGGGCGGTGGCGCATTGGAGGCGGGCGGCCATAACCTGCTATATTTTTTGTTTTATTTATTTTTTTAAACAGCAAAAATAAAAGATTTTTATATATTTATTTAAATAAAAACTATAAGCAGAAGGTAAAACTTTCTTTTATTATATTTTTTATATATTTTTTAGATGAACCTGCAAAACAGATGTTAGAGACGAAAATAATATGTATATATATAGTTTATTTATTTTATTTATAAACAACTAAGGATGTGAATGGGGGATCTGGTGAAAATATGAGGAATGGATCCGAGTCTCCGGCCACCGTGCGTGGTCGGAGGTGCGTGGTTACGTGAGATAGAACGTGAAACGGAGAGATCGCTAGATGATGTGAAAAAACAGACTCAGAGTGAAAATATGATATGGAAATTTTTATTGGGTTTTTAGGATCTAAAGATTAGTAAAATCGATGCAAAAATTAAGTCTACGGTTTATCTAAGCAAAATGATGAGAAAAGAAAATGGATCTCACCTCGGGATCGGATATGTCGTGATGGCCTCGACGAGGGCCGACATGTTGTCACCAGACGGATCGGAGGTTGGGCACCCTTCTTGAACAAGATAGCTCTCATAGATTGTGGGCTCCTCTCCACCAAAGATTGATCAAGGAATGAAAGAAGGAGGAGGAGCCCATTAAAAAGAGAAGAAAAGTACAAAAGGAAAGAATGTACAAAAAGGGAAGGTGTTATTGGTTCATTAAATAAATAAATTTAATAATTAATTAATTACGAATTTTGGAATTAAATAAATTAAATAATTTATAGAAATTAATTAGCCACCTTAATGGTAGTCATTAAAGGTATGGAATCATAATTATATACAAAGTAGATTTTTAACTCAAATAAATCAAACAATTAAATACAAACTTCGTAATTAAATTAATTAATGTTATATATTTATTTTTTGGTGATTTTCATATAAGGAAATTAGTTGCATATAAATATGATGTACATATAATACAATATACACATGTACAAATAAGGAGATTGTTTTTTTAATTTACTATTTATATTTTTTATTTATTTTTAATGAAAATAATATTTACAATTATGTACATTATATATATAAAAATAAATATGAATAAATATCTAAAATAAATAATGGTGAATTGCACAAAAACACCCCAGAAAATCGACTTTTTAACCATAATTTCAAAAATTATGAAATCGCATCCATTTGAAAGATAATTTAATTTAGAGTATAATGGAAGTGAGTTTGGTTCAATTTAAGTTTGTATGGAGCCGGAATTGGTATTTCAATTATCATTTTGTGGCTTTATTGAGTGTGATTATTTGTAATATGTACATTATTTTGCTTTGTAATTATTTTTATTATTTACAACACATTTTTATTTATAACTTTTATTTACAAAAATAGTTAATTTGAGGTCAATTTATGTACAAATAAAATAGTGCAAGTTTTATACAAGAAAAGAGGAAAATATTTACAAAATATTTTTTTGGATTTTTGAATGGAAGACCCTATCTCCCCCTACTTTATTCCTGGTCGATCAGGTCAAGTCTTGACCTTCTCTCGGGGTTCGGGTCAGTCTGTATTTATTCCACAAATTCCTCCTTTATTTTTCTTTTCTTTTTCTTTTCTTCTTTATTCTTTTATTTTGAATACAAAAGGTGTTAAAAATGCATATTTAACAAATGCATGCAAAATGGTAATTTTATGGAGCTAGTAGGTATTTACAAGTGTTTGACTACAGAAATGAAGCTAAAATAAAATAATAAAGATGATGAATCGTGGATTCATCATTCCCCTATACTTTACCTTTGCTAGTCCCTTAGCAAACACTTATTTGGAAAATGAGTGAAAATAAAAGGAAAGAAAAGAAAAAGGAAAGAAACTAGAACAATGTTGACTTTTAAACTTATCTTCATAAAAATGTAGTATGGAGCTCTATTGGACCTTTGGATTATTAGTTTGTCAGAACCTTAATGGGAAATGGATTTAAAACCTAATAGCCTCTAAGTTCCACAAGACTCCTATTCAGGTCTCCTCAACAGTTAGATCAGAACAAGTCTACATACACAAATTCTTATGACTATAAATTATTACTTGTATGGTGTAAGTGAAATATAGCTCCTCATCTCAAAAGTAGCAAAGAAACAACCTCTCTCAATAAGGTAACTCTAATCCCCTGGTCTATGATGAATCTCGTATTCATCATGCTAAAATCGGTCATTTAAGCTCTGTTTCCCTTCATCCACTTGTAATTAATCATTAATTGAGCATTATTAGCCATCATGCATGTGTGATTAATATTTGCATGCATAAATTGCATTTAAAATTTCAAGTGTAAATTAGCCCAAAAAGCCGCTAACTTCTCATGTTTTTAATTAATTCATCCTAACTCTGATTGACCCCAAACCACCTCTATTATGTAGATATTACTAACATTATTAAATAAAAAATACAAAAAAATACTAACTCCAATAAGTGTCAAATAATCCCAAAGTCAAATTTCACATCTGACAGACTAAATTGAGCATATCTCCCACATACAGTGTCCGATTTTGGTCTACTCACTTTTAAAGTACTTCATTTTCAAATACCTTCAAAATAAGACCAATTTCATAAAATTCGGAGCTCATATGTGAAAGTTAGGTTTTGGGCCTCTTTTACGCAGTTTGACTTTTTGCTATTTTTGACCTGAGTTTTTATGTACATAATTAACTCTTTTAATTTTACTTCTTCTCCATTATTGTTCTTTGATGAAAGTTTTATTAAGCGATACAAAAATCCAAATCCAGATCAAAACTGAAATCAAAGAAACTGACCGAGTCCAAGTACCCGTTGTGAGTCTGTACAAAAGTTGTGTGTTTCTGACTTCTATTTTATTTTCCTATTTTCTTATCTAATAAAAATCCAAAAAAATAGATTAGTATGCAATTGATTTTCTTGTATTTTATCGTATTTTTTTATAATTTTTATCCCCTTTGAAATCACCAAAAAAAATACAAAATCCCAAAAAGTCGGTTTTCTATACACATGGAGAGCCACCAAAAATACCACTTCTGACAGATGACCTCTTTTGTTCCCGGGTCCTTCATGAAAGTTGTATATCTCGTCGAGACGAACAACATTCATGAAGGAAATTTTTGGATCGAGGTCATCTTCTATCTCTTTTTCCCCTCCAAAAATCTGAAATTTTTTTGGTGCCACGTGGCAGCCCCTGGGCGTGCCACGTGGCACCCCACCTTCTCTCTCTCTCTCTCCTGGCGCACGTGCCACGCATGTGCCGCCTTCTCCTCCCGCGCGCACGTGCGCGGCACGTGACCCGCCCCCTCCCTTTCTCCGTTCATCTTCTCCAACGGCTCCACTCCTCCCTCGTAACCATCGCCGCCCCTCCGCCTGGCTGTTGCTCCCCTCATCAGCCATTACGGCCGCCCACGTAACGCTCCATGCCATCCTCCTATATAAGCCTTCCCCTCTCCCACGCAAAAGCCATCCGCCATCATCGGAAGCTCAGGAGCTCGGCCGGTGATAGCGACGTGAAGCTCCTGTACCGCGGTGTGATCTATGGATACCCATCCCGTGTTGCTGCCCAACCTTTGACCAGCCAAGCCTCGAGGATCTTCGTCGTTCCTCTGAGGCGACCACCGGGAGAACCACTCATTCTCCCAAAATCTCCGGCGTCCCCACTCCATATCCAAGGCTATCCTTCTTCTCTATCTTCCTCTGTCTTTTCGACCTTCTCTACAGATCACCACCGTCAACAACCCTCTTCTCCCGACGCTCCTCCTTCGCCACACCGCCCTCGTGCCGCTACCTCCGCCCGACCACGCTCGACCGCAGCATCACCACCGGGCACCTCCGTCAACATGACCACGCTCGAGCCCCGTGCGCGCCACCGCCGTATCCTCCGACCTCCGCCTTTCGCCCACGCACTGAGCCCCTCCGTCTCGCAGGAAGAGCCTCGGCTAGGGCCTCGCCACCACCGCTCGGCCACCTCCGCCTCACGGCTCGGCCTCCTACGCCTTGACCGGTCGTGTGTCGAACGGCCAAGGGCCTGCCACCACCGCTCAACCTCCGCGCCTCGAGCGCCGCCTCGCCTTCGCCTTCTTCAGCCGGCAACGTACAGTTGCCGTCGGATCGGGCAAGCTGCCCTTGATCTGACGGCCCACCGCCTGCCACGTCACCTAGTCTGGGCCTAGGCTCTAGCCTAGAGGCTTGGACTCCCCGAACCTTCGCCTCCGCACCCAAGCCACCGCTTCGCCTCCCAAGCCTGAACCTCGGTCGCCCGAGCCTTGGCCCTGACCGTCGAACCTCCTGAGGCACGTGTATCGCACGTGCAAATTGGGAAAATTGCATTGAAGCCCCTACAAGTTTCTGAAATTACATAAATACCCCTCGCCTGGGTAAATTGCAGAAAAGCCTCACCGACTTTAAGAAATTACAAATAATCCCCTCCAGGACCATTTTAATAGAAAAACTTTATTTTAATTACATTTTTGTCCCTGAAACTTCGATTTAGCATATCTTTCTCATAAAGACTCCGATTTTATGTACAATATGTCATTTTGAAGCTATTTTCATGCTCTATCTCCTGCATATGGACAGATCTGAGATTACTTTTTGGATAAGTATTATTTGAGGATTTCTATTGACATATGTAGGCTCATTTTGACATATTTGTGCTTGAGAATTTAATGATAAACTTTTGTAGGAGGTCGGATGATGATTTTGAACTCTGGTGATCATTGATGATTAATCTCATATTTTAGATTTTTACAGGGGACTTATTTAGATCCATTCCTCTAAGTTTATGGCTAACTATTCGAGAAATTGATTCAAGGATATTTTAACGCTGGATATCTTGCTTCAAATTGTTCTGAATATCAACCTGAAGCATTAACTCAAATATATTTTGATTTGTGATTAATTTTGATGTTATTGATCATATTATTTGAGGATTAATACTTTTCAAATCACAGATCCTATGCATAATTCTTCTCTGCTCAATTTCTTTGCATAGCATTTCCATCACTGCATTGTATCAAGTTATCAACACAAAGATTAATCGAACCTGGATTGATTATTTAATTCGATTTAGGACCGTGCAACTAAGAATCATCGTTCCCTGTGTTCGACCTTGGTATGCTTGCTAAGTAAAAATATTCCACAACATTCAAAGATTGTGGTATTTTGATCAGCCGATTTTCGCCTCCTATACTACAATTATCGATTATTAAAGAGGAAAATTTCGCGCTCATCAAATGGCGCCGTTGCCGGGGAACGGCGAATTTTTAGGATTTAAAATCAATTTTTGTAATTAGTTTTTGTGAGATTAATTTTTGTGTCATTTTTTTCTTTCTGCATTTTATTTTGCATCTCTCTCTTACTTCTGATACTAACCGCATTTTCTCTCTTCGCAGAATACTCGAAGCTAATTTTGGATATAAATCAAGGACCTGCGCAGAAGAATTGTTATTTTGTGAGAGAGTGTTAGTATAGATTTAAATTTTCTGCATTATTCACAGGGTCCCTCCCTCCTTGTACCCTGTTAAATTGTAATATTCAAGATTGGACTCTATGTGGCTTGACGTAGAATTTAGGAGCACATACGCTAGATTAGAATTATTTGAGTGTGCTCGTAATTTTTAGGCCACACTTTCACTAATTAAACGCACTGTAGATCGTTCAACATTAGCCAAGAATCTCAATCAATTCTTCCCGCTAATAGAACTATCTATTTAGGGCATTTTTCATCTGTACATATCATTTAGTGTAAATTTAAATTCCTTGTCTTGCATCCCGCATAAAGAACGCGAGGATTCACTGTAAGTCCTTCTCTTAAGCATGCATCATTGATTTACGTTGCATCGGCTTTTCCAATCCTCCCTCCTCAAAGTTTTACAATTTAGGATTTAACGGAATTGGGACTGCTCGTTAGGCGTGAATTTCTGTGCTCACATAAACTTCAGTGATAACCTTAATTTAAAACAGAGACTGCTAATCAAGGTGATTGTAAATAAAATTGACCTAAAATTAACCTGTGTTTGGTGGAGAGAAACCCACTCATTGTTTGTAAGGACAAGATCGCACACTTTAAGACAGAGCCAAAACTGAGAATTTTTACAAAGACTACTGTTTTTAAAAACAATTAGCTACTTTTCAGTGAGGATCTCGGGTAGCCGTTTTACGGTCCGACTTCCCTTAGCATAGTGGGTGGTTTAGAGGACACCGCGGAAGGCTCCGTCCTCAAGTAACACGGGTAGCCATTTAAACGGTCCGTACTTACCTATACTGGCTGAGAGTAGGTGCAACTAGTTGTACGAACTCGGGACGGTCTTTGTGAAATATTTCGGTACCTAACAGCTTCGCTTAATCTTTAAGATTGTTTTATCACTAAATTAATATTGAAAAGATAAGCGGCCGAACCCTAACATGCCTTCACCAGTGTTGAGTGGGTGAATCAACGTGTTTGTTTTGTGTGTGCTTTGTGTGCGTCAAAGACCTTGGAATCGTAAACAAATCGTGGTTCACTAATCATTCCATCCATCTTGACAAGATGTCAGCACAGTGGTATTCTTTTTCGATCTCCACGACCTTGTCCCGATATTCTTCTTCTCACACTCCTCAAGAGAACCTGAGCTTCAAATCAAATTCTCTTCAGCCATCATTCTCTTCCCGCCCATACATCCCACCCAATGACCACACTTCTTCTTGGAATAGCCCTCTCCCACATTCTGACAATTTATGGACATGAGAGAGAGGCCAGAATTGAGAATGAAAAATAGAGTAACCGATATTGACAGTAGCACACGATTTCCGGTTACTATGATCTCACATCCTCTTGAACCATTCCCTATTCAGGATGACCATCAATTTCCCTTCGACAATCCACGAGAAAACCAAAGTCAAGGAAATATAACTCATGACCAGACCATAATATTTAAGAACAATCAATACTCTATTCGGGGTTACATGCCAAAATCACGACACATGGAGAATGATTATTCAATCACTAGTCATGAGATGTTTGAGGATGAGATTGCTCGGATTAATCATAGACAGATACGTTAACTGAGAGAATATACGATCTCATCCAGTCTATGCAGAATTCAGAAGAAATGAGGCCACCACCATGCGAACCACTAGATTATCATGTGACTCACAATCAGACACGACCACTGACCTCTGACCCCCCCACTGACCATATTAAAGAAAATTCCAAAAAAAATGAAAAATTCGAAAATTCAAAAAAATGGACAATTCTGAAATGGAAGCATTTTGCAAGAGTCTGATCTTAGAGCTTCCATTGCTCAAAGCCATAGAATATGTGCCTGATCTTAAGAGATTTATGAAGAGTCGACTAAACCCTAAAAAGATGGGCAAGAAACGATCCCGAACTGAATATCATGTCATATCTATGGCTAGCTCTTTGGTGATGAATCATAAAATCAAAAGCCGCAAAGTCAAGCGGTTGACTCAGATCACATGTGAAATTGAGGATTCAACATTCACTCATGTTCGGTTAGACGACGACTCCACAATAAACATCCTCCCCAAGTCCGTCTTTGACAAACTCAAACTCGGACAACTCAAAAAGACTAGGGTGATCGTTCAGTTACCCGATCGATCTACCAAAAGACCGCGGGGGATCGTTTCTGTCGTCGTAAACGTCTGAGGGAAAGAACATAAGGTGGACTTTACGGTCCTTGACATTGAGCACCCCGGAAGGATGTCTGCGTCTTCTATCATTTTAGGAAAGCCGTTCTTAGCCTCCGCTAAAGCGATCGTCGATTGTGAGACTCAGGAAATCAAGTTCCCGAACTCAGACCACGATGAACAATCCCCCAATGACACAATATGCTCTAAGGAAAACCAACTTGAAACCCACAGTTATATTTCACATTATCAGACATCTCCGCATGATACACTGAGACAAACCCTAGGAGAGTCACCTAAAAGACTAACTGTTGGACAAACTTCGGATTCTCACCACCCTATCACTGCTCCTAGGAAAAATCAAGATTTTGGAGATTATGGAGATTTGGACCATATTATTGAAGATCATCACGATTATTTGAGTGGTCCAATCTTTGAGTCGACAGTAATTCATGAGATACTTGAACCATATAAGGAACCGAGTCCGGAAAAATCCGATGTCACCAAAATTCATGATCATCCGGAAGTGACATCAATACCCCCAACCATAAACCACAAAATCACCAGGAACAATCTCCCTCGGCCAAAGCAGTGCATGACCCTTCAAGAATTGGTCGACTTTTACGGGGATTCATCTGATGAGGAACTAACGAATGCCACATCGGTTACTCGAGCCATGGAGATGAAGACTGTCCAACTTCCTCCCAATACTTCCCAAGGAAACAAACCGACCAAGAAAGTCACCTTTGACCATAAACACCAGGTTATTTCTGAAGAGTCCTCGTCCAATCCTGATGTGGTTCATCAGAGAAGTGCAATAGGTACAGCTCTGATCCATTGGCACTTACCTCTGATCGATAAAAGTTGGAAATCCTCTGCAAATGACTACTATTCTCCTGAGGACGACTCCGACGATGGCTGGTCTTCTTCATCATTGCCCTCTTCATCTCCATATTTTCTCCCTTCACACTTCCGCAAGAAGGTCCGTCGCAAACCTCCTTGATCTTGTACATCCACAAATTTTCCCATCTATAATTATCCGATTATACTCAGGCTGACCTGAGCCTAAGTATAAGGGAACCGTTACCATTGTTTATACATCACTTCTCTTCTTTTTAACCCATCTATACTGAGTACGAGCTATGTCAACATTTCACTTTGTGCCATGTGGACATAGCACAAGCTAAGTATAGGGGGTGTTTGTATATATTTTACCTACTTTATCCATAGCTCGTACTTTAATCGTTTTTATCTAACATCGGGGATGGGTACAAGTATTGTTTATTGTGTGTATAATACTTGTTTTTCAAAAAAATAACCTTTTCGCATATATAAAAAAATCAATCATGGTCTTGCATTTCATGAATTCCTTGGTTGATATATTCCTGACACATTCACCATCACTCAAGGCTTGACGATTTTTGAGGACACTTGATTTCTGAGATCTTGAGATTCTGAGTTAGCCTGCCTTAGTCATTAGGGTTTTGAACTTAATAATCCACACTTCCCTAGTTTGAAAGATTTGAGCGCTATATTGCACTCTTCATCTCTACCTTCAAAGAATATGATCAGCACAAATCACTTCCACAACTGCATGATTGATGAGATGAGTTGAGATATCACTTGAGGAACTAGGACTGGAGATTTGAGTTTAGACCCGATCTGATGATATTCAAGGATGGGATAAAGTTAATGAAGACTGCAGAAAACCTGAGTGTCAGCAAAACCCTAGCCAGTATGTGAACAAGATTCATATGCTATCTTTTTGATATTGACGTAAGTGCCAGGGTGTGATGAAACTTAATGAAATTTATTGGTCAATGTGCGCCAACTTTTGGTAAAAGCAGTGGAGCTAGTCAACAACAAAAAAGCAATGAAATGTCAAAGAAAAGCTCTATTATCCAAGTCAAATTCTAAATGAGCTTCCACCAATGGCGAGCGCTCCCAAACATTTTCAAAGTGTCCACCCCGGTGTACTCCCAGAGAAACAAGTGCAGACGACTCCAAATTCTCTTGACAGACACATTGATCAACAAAACAAAAATACACTTGTGTTGTGTAAAAAGGCACTCGAGAGACCACTTGTTCCAATGTGAGGGAGAGAAAATTAGACACAATCCTATGCCCTCCATCATATGGTCGTCCATATACACTTTCAAGTCTGACAAACTAATGAGACGGTTGACTAAAGCAAGAATAGACTTATTACCTAGTATTGAGGATTAGGTCTAGAGGAGAGTCTCTTGGATTAGAACTTTGGGTGATGTCCCGACTCGACTCTCATGAAATGCAGTACACCTAAAATCATATCCTTATATTATATATACAAACAGAGAGTCTGAAAATTAGATGAGTTGGATTCCTATTGATTAAAGCTTGGTTGAGCCCAGAATTTTAGGATCACTCAAATTAAGGGTCTTCTATGAATCAAGCCTTGAAAATTCACATACACAGTCAGGGATGTATTCAACTAAGTCATTCATTCATGCTCGGGGACGAGCATGGTCTAAGTATAGGGTATGATGAATCTCGTATTCATCATGCTAAAATAGGTCATTTAGGCTCTGTTTCCCTTCATCCACTTGTAATAAATCATTAATAGAGCATTATTAGCCATCATGCATGTGTGATTAATATTTGCATGCATAAATTGCATTTAAAATTCCAAGTGTAAATTAGCCCAAAAAGCCGCTAACTTCTCATATTTTTAATTAATTCATCCTAACTCCGATTGACCCCAAACCACCTCCATTATGTAGATATTACTAACCTTATTAAATAAAAATACAAAAAATACTAACTCCAATAAGTATCAAATAATCCCAAAGTCAAATTTCACATCTGACAGACTAAATTGAGCATATCTCTCACATACAGTATCCGATTTTGATCTACTCACTTTTAAAATACTTCATTTTCAAATACCTTCAAAAAAATCAATTTCATAAAATTCGGAGCTCATATGTGAAAGTTGGGTTTTGGGCCTCTTTTGCGCAGTTTGACTTTTTGCTATTTTTGACCTGAGTTTTTATGTACATAATTAACTCTTTTAATTTTATCTCTTCTCCATTATTATTCTTTGATGAATTTTTATTAAGCGACACAAAAATCCAAATCCAGATCAAAACTGAAATCAAAGAAACTGACCGAGTCCAAGTGCCCGTTGTGAGTCTGTACAAAAGTTGTGTGTTTCTAACTTCTATTTTATTTCCTTATTTTCTTATCTATTAAAAATCCAAAAAAAATAGATTAGTGTGTAATTGATTTTCTTGTATTTTATCGTATTTTTTCTATAATTTTTATCCCCTTTAAAACCATCAAAAAAAATATAAAATCCCAAAAAGTCGGTTTTCTATACACATGGAGAGCCACCAAAAATACCACTTCTCACAGATGACCGCTTTTACTCCCTGGTCCTTCATGAAAGTTGTAGATCTCGTCGAGATGAACAATTATCCCTCCAAAAAACTGAAATGTTTTTGGTGCCACGTGGCAGCCCCTGGGCGTGCCACGTGGCAGCCCACCTTCTCTCTCTCCTGGCGCACGTGCCACGCACGTGCTGCCTTCTCCTCTCGCACGCACGTGCGCGGCATGTGACCCGCCCCCTCCCCTTCTCCGTTCATCTTCTCCAACGGGTCCACTCCTCCCTCGTAACCGTCGCCGCCCCTACGCCTGGCTGTTGCTCCCCTCATTGGCCGTTACGGCCGCCCACGTAACGCTCCACACCATCCTCCTATATAAGCCTTCCCCTCTCCCACGCAAAAGCCATACGCCATCATCGGAAGATCAGGAGATCGGCCGGTGACAGCGGCGTGAAGCTCCTGTACCGCGGCGTGATCCACGGATACCCATCCGGCCATCCCGTGTTGCTGCTCAACCTTTGACCAGCCAAGCCTCGAGGATCTTCGCCGTTCCTCTGAGGCGACCACCGGGAGAGCCACTCCTTCTTCCAAAATCTCGGGCGTCCCCACTCCATATCCAAGTCTATCCTTCTTCTCTATCTTCCTCTGTCTTTTCGACCTTCTCTACAGATCACCACCGTCAACAACCCTCTGCTCCCGACGCTCCTCCTTCGCCACACCGCCCTCGCGCCGCTACCTCCGCCCGACCACGCTCGGCCGCAGCATCACCACCGGGCACCTCCGTCAACACGACCACGCTCGAGCCCCGTGCGCGCCACCGCCGTATCCTCCGACCTCCGCCTTTCACCCACGCACTGAGCCCCTCTGCCTCGCAGGTAGAGCCTCGGCCAGGGCCTCGTCACCACCGCTCGGCCACCTCCACCTCACGGCTCGGCCTCCTACGCCTTGACCGGTCGTGTGTCGACCAGCCAAGGGCCTGCCACCACCGCTCAGCCTCCGCGCCTCGAGCGCCGCCTCGCCTTCGCCTTTTTCAGCCGGCAACGTACAGTTGTCGTCGGATCGGGCAAGCTGCCCTTGATGCGACGGCCCACCGCCTGCCACGTCATATAGTCCGGGCCTAGGCTCTAGCCTAGAGGCTCGGACTCCCCGAACCTTCGCCTCCGCACCCAAGCCACCGCTTCGCCTCCTGAGCCTGAACCTCGGCCGCCCGAGCCTTGGCCCTAACCGCCGAACCTCCTGAGACGCATGTATCGCACGTGCAAATTGGGAAAATTGCATTGAAGCCCCTACAAGTTTCTGAAATTACATAAATACCCCCCACCTGGGTAAATTGCAGAAAAGCCTCTCCGACTTTCAGAAATTACAGATAAGCCCCTCCCGGGACCATTTTAAAAGAAAAACTTTATTTTAATTACATTTTAGTCCCTGAAACTTCAATTTAGCATATCTTTCTCATAAAGACTCCGATTTTAGCGTACAATATGTCATTTTGAAGCTATTTTCATGCTCTATCTCCTTGCATAATTTGTGGACAAATCTGAGATTGCTTTTTAGATAAGTATTATTTGAGGATTTCTGTTGACATATGTAGGCTCATCTTGACATATTTGTTCTTGAGAATTTAATGATAAACTTTTGCAGGAGGTCGGATGATGATTTTGAACTCTGGTGATCATTGATGATTAATCTCATATTTTAGATTTTTACAGGGGACTTATTTAGATCCATTCCTCTAAGTTTGTGGCTAACTATTCGAGGAATTGATTCAAGGATATTTTAAGGCTGGATATCTTACTTCAAATTGTTCTGGATATCAGCCTGAAGCATTAACTCAAATATATTTTGATTTGTGATTATTTTTGATGTTATTGATCATATTATTTGAGGATTAATACTTTTCAAATCACAGATCCTGGGTATAATTCTTCTCTGCTTAATTTCTTTGCATAGCATTTCCATCACTGCATTGTATCAACACAAAGATTAATCGAACCTGGATTGATTATTTAATTTGATTTAGGACCGTGCAACTAAGAATCATTGTTCCCTGTGTTCGTGCTTGGTATGCTTGCTAAGTAAAAATATTCCACAATATTCAAAGATTGTGGTATATTGGTCAGCCGATTTTCGCTTCCTATACTACAATTATCGATTATTAAAGAGGCAAATTTCGCACTCATCAGTCTAGCAACTCTTTCCTTGAGGAGCGGGGATATTCCCTTCTAAGTTCAAGTACAACCAGCTCAAGAAGAGGGGTTGGAGAAGATAATGGACGGTAACCAGTGTAGTTACCTATCCTTTGATGCATGACTAGTGTAGCCAAGTCACCCGCTGCAAGCTCACAAACATTTGATTTTGAAGCTCTTATTCTTTTTTTTTTGAAATATATACTCCGGCAGGCATTTTACTTTTCAATCAGTCATGTCCACTTTTGGAGATTCTGCATTTTTTCTTTTTCTCTTTTTGTTTTGAAAATATATACAAGGTGTAGCATTTACATAAGGAGTTTTTCCTCTTGAGCCAGTAGACTATCCCTTTTTTGAAGCATTATTGCAACCCCACAGCATCCTGTCTTTAGAACTCAACATCGTCACACCAGGTTGAGACGTACTTCCTTCCCTGGAGGAGGACGAGAGGTTCCCCTAGATGTACTACCCTCGTATGCTACCCCAAGCCAAAAGATTCTGCCCCCTCACTACCTCCTCCATGAAGAGCTACGTGTAGAGTGCTTGTCCAAGGTAAGCCATGGTCTGAAAGAATCATGTGTGTGTTGTTAAATATTCTACTTAGACTTATCAAGATGACATGTGAACATAGTCTTATGGACTCAAAGAATTAATTCACTAGGACCTGAAAAGTCTTAACTCCAAGTCTTATAAGGTTTCTCTGAAATTAAGTGTATTAAGGTCCAACTAAACTCCATTCTTCAAATTTATTACGGACTTTGTTTTGTCAATATTATCCTGAAAAATGTGCATGCCAATGCAAGAAAATATGTACAATTCAAAGAAAAGAAAGAAAATCTTTTTGTACAATAATTTTCAAATTTTGAAATTTTTATGGATTTTTGAAAAATGATGCACATGCAAAAAGTTTTTTTATGCAAATAGTTAGTACTATATAGAAGTATATATATTTTTTTAATAAGGGTTATGGATGATATACACATATTTACACAGAAGTGAGTCAATTGTTTACAAGAATCGGGTCAAGGAATTTATAACTTGAGTAATTTATATAGGTATATACATAACTTAAATTTTTTATATTTTTTTTAATTTTTTGTGATGCATATATTCCTTAATATTGAAAATAGTTTTACACATAATTTTGAAAACTATAGTCCAAACTAATTTTTCAAACAATTTTACAATCATTTACAATCATTTGAAAATAATTTTGCAAACATTTTTCAAACTGTATATATAGATTTTTCAAAATAATTTTTCAACCATCTTTCAAAATATTTTCAAATAGTTTTACAAAATGATTTTATTTCACATAAAGAGAATTTTACAAGTCACAATATTTTTACAAAGGTTGAAAATATTTTTCAAACATTTTTCAAATATTTTTCAAATAGATTTTCACCATTTTTATAATATTTTCAAAATATTTTAACATGACTTATTATTCAGTATATATAAAAAGAATTTTGAGGAAATATCTGCAACTTTTTATTAGTTAGTGAGTTAGTTTTTTATCAGTATTTATACATTATTTTAAAAATACGAAAGTACGAGTTATGGCTAAAGTATATATATAATATATATGACACTCCCCTATTCTTAGCTGGAACTATGTCCTCATAGTGATCAAAGAGCTGCAAAGGAAGACATAATTCGTGCTAAGTATAGAAAAGTGAAAAGAATACTATATAACGATGAATAAAAGAATATAATCAATAGAAGTCGGCGATCCCCCTATACTTAGGATCAAGTAATCCTAAGTATAGAAGATTGTACATAAGGGGAAAACCGAGGAGTAGAATGTACATATTTTACCGCCCCTATACTTAGCGTAAAATATCCCTAAGTATAGGTAGCAAAGCAGAGGTAAAAAGAATAAGATAAATAATCACAAGTCTGACACCCCCCTATACTCAGGGTAAAGTACACCCTAAGCATGGAATAATCATGATATGGAAATAGGGTGGGAGATTGAAAGAATGTATGATATGGACAAATCTATCTAAACAACTGTGGACAATGTTGATGTGTCTCTCAACAAGCGCTGGAGTTTATGCCCCTAACTGGGAGCAAAGTCTAGGATAACGCAGTATCAAGGTTCAGGACGGTATCTGTGAGGCGAATACAGTACTGTCATCGCAGTCTCAGTGAGAGAACAACAACTGACTCAAGAGAGTAAATGATGACACCCAGGTAAATAATCAGGCAGGTGTTTGCTACTGGGTAAAGATGTGAAGATGAAATTGGGCACTAAAGACATCATCTGCTCAAGATCTAAATGGAATGAAATGGCAAAGCCGAAGAAGTCAAATGTGGAGAAGGAAGGATCTGTCAGGGACTCCTCCACGTTAATCGTTGTTTCCAATAGATAAGGAAGATCAAGATCAGGAGACTCACTAAAAAGTTTGATACCCTATGCATATAATGTAGACAAAACAGTAAAATCATTAAATAACTCAAAGATCGAGTCATCCTCGTGAGGGTCGTCGAGGAGAGAAACCTCAAACTCATGATTAGAAATATCAGATGACTCGGTCTCGTGATCCGCAAGATCGGATGCACTCTCAGAAAGTGAAACCGAGTACACAGGGTACGTGGCATCCTCCCGCAGATAACCCTTGGGGAGTAATGCGGAATCATCAGGGAACTGGGGATCTATGCTGCCAAATATCAGGTCTTCCAAAAATATATTGACCTCATCAAATAGGAGGACACACAGCTCAAATACGGGACTATCTATGTCTGTCAAATCAAAAATTGTTCCCTCATCAAGCTCTCTACGCTGAGATGGATCCAAATGTATATCTGAATCTGAGAAGATCTTCCGAAGAATAGACACTGAATCAGCTGGGCATAGACACTGAAATGACTCGAAGGATGGCTGAGATGTGGGCTCCTCTTGTATTTCTTGTGATACTAAAAGATCTAGAATCCAAGAATCATCGATGTGAAAGTGGGGGACTAGCTCAAAATCTGACTGTAAATCCAACAGGAACTCATCCAATGTCCGGCTATGGGAACTCACGATGGTAGTCAACATGTCCGTCATCTGCAAAGTAGTAGATCCATATCCTCTGATTGGTGTGTGATGTCTGAATCGGAATGGTCAACTGTTGTCATCTCTCCCTCATGTGTTGCCCCAAATAAATCATCTCATGAATATGGAATGTCTGCATGCGTATCCAAGATGGTCTCAAATAAATCCAGGTCGAGGCTGTGGTGTGAACCACCACACGAGGTAATAACATATGCAATCTGTTTAGCGGTCATCCCCCTCATGATGATGTGGATAAGGTCAGTCATCGAAAATCCATGATCTGTAAATTGTCTCAAAAGATCAAGTAACCTCAACCACGAATCTCTCAATGGATCCTGGGGGTCAACTGAAAAATCACGAATACAACACCGCATCAACTCTGCTGGGGGTAAAATCTCGGCAAGAATAATGATCGTAAATCTCCCCACATAGCAATCTTCCTCCCCAACTCTCTATGCCATCTCACAGCTCTAATCTGAAGTGAGAAAGGGAAGGTCATCAACATCAATTCCTCAGAAGTGATATCTAAGTATGATCGTGATCCACAAAAATCCTCGGACTCAGATATATGAATATATGGTTCCTCCTACACTCCTCCTGAAAATTTTGGCAGTAGATTAATGAACTCTAAATCCAAAATGAAGGGACTCAATGTAGAAGCGGAGTGCACTTCTTGATCTGTGTACTCATCCATCATCCCAGGATAAAAGCCATCTAAAGCTCACAACTGCTCAATATTATCTCCTATGGAATGCACTCTTATCTCAGCAAGGTAATCGCCTGAGTCTCGTATTTGGTCAATCTTGTCTCCTCGAGCATCACTCACAGCATATCCCGAATGAGAGGGTGGGAATGGAGAGGGGGAAGATGGGATGTCGGTCGGAGTTCCAACCTCCCAAGAGAGTGGGCGGAAATAATGGGAATGAAATAAAGAAGCCGTAAAATCCGGTTGGAATGGAATGTGACCCATCATGATAAGAGGGAAATGACGGGAGGGAGGGTGGGATAGAAATAGAGTAAAGGGGAGAGAAGGTGACTGCTAATGATCTATAGAAGATGAACATAACTGACTCACACCAAAGATATAGAAACACAATGCAAATCCCCAATTCACCAACTCTATGCAAATCTGATTGTGAGAGGTCGGTCTTTATCTGTTCAATTTTAGAGTTTAGTGATCAAATAAAAGATGTACAAGCACTTAGGAGGCTTTAACAGGATTTGAGCACTATTCCTTAGTGTGTACGCGAGCAATTAAAAACGCAAATAATGAGGGGAATGCTCTCCCAAAACAACGGTGAATCAATTACAATTATTTTTATTGGTCAAGTTTAATTAGCAGTCTCAATTTTTAAATTTTTAATTTTCTATTTTTTTTATTTTTTTTAAAGATAATGCCTACCGAGCTTTCTGATTTCCTCTTTGATTAATTTACGTCCAAAAACAGGGGGAGGAAGTCGAAAAAGCCAATGCACGGTCAAACACGATGATGCATGCAGAGATAGAAAAATGCGTACCTTACTCCAACACTCTACATGCAATATAATCCGTACATAAATTAAATACATAAAGTAAACTAACTATATGATGTATGAGGAAATCGTCCTTGGATGAGTAGCTTCTATTGATAGTGAAGAAAAATAGTTAGCTAATCGAATCGAGTCCGGAGTTTGATCTTGGGAGTTACTCGGTGCCCGTCACAACGGGTCCTGCTAGCATTGTATGTAACTCTTCACGGTGTGTGGTCTCAAATCCAATTAAACTAACTTTTTCAATTTAATTTTTAGCTAGGTCCAATTACGTTCTATAGGAACAGATAATCAATTAGGTGTTCGGCCTTAGCTAATTACGTCACAATCAACAAAAAAACCTATGTCTAGGGCCAAAACTGCGAAAATCGAAGAGAAAGTTATGGCAATGAAATCAAAAATGCAAAAAACAGCGGTGAGGTCCCCCAAGTGCACCGGCACTTGACGAAACAGACCCCTAAAAAATATCCAAGTCCACAAGTCTACGATTCTAAATTATTACAATAATCTCATAAATGTTCTATAAAATAAAATAAATGCTTTCTTCTCGTCCCTTCTCTTTCTCCTGTACGTGTCCTCCAAACAGTTCCTCGCACGAAAATCCAAGAAGAGGTGGTCAGAAAACAGTTATAATATAAAGAGACAAATAGCACAAAATTGAAAAATAACTACAAAGTCGTGCTCCCCGGCAATGGCATCATCCGGATGACACGGATTTACGACAGGCCGAGATAGATTAATTAAGGAATGTGTCATTCATCTCAACCAATCGATTCAGTCAATGAGAAAATTTTGTTTTAACCACTTAAAAGATATTCAGACAATGACAAGCAAGCGGTTTCGCTATTCTATTTACCTGGTATAGCGACCAGGGTCAAACAAAAGGAGCACGGTTTAAAAACTATGTAGTTAGATTTCAAAGATAATTTTTAGTGGTTTTTGATTTTTTATTTTTTTTATTTTCAAATAAAACACAAGTGATAAAAACACACAACTCCATACACTTTCTGTATTTTTCAGAATAGTAAAAAATGTCCATAAAATTAAAAAGAAAATATTTTTATGTTTTATATATTTTGAAATATTAATAATTTTTTCAAAATTTTCTGATGTTTTATGACTTTATAAAAATCAAACAGTGGAAAATAGAGAAAATAGTGCACAACCAAGAGTATTTTGCAACTTAAAATTAATTTAAGTGCCCAATCTCCTGGAAATTATTTTTAAGATAAAGTACCAATAATTATCTACAAATAGAGACTGAAATCACGATTTTTGGGTTTTTCTAGAATTTTCTACATTTTTTAAGATTTTTATTTTTTCACAATTTTTTGGAGTTTTATAAAGAGTTAATGCACGAAATTGGATAGAAATTAAAAGACAATAAAATACACCTACAGTGTTTTTTGGAAATTTGAGGTAAAATTTCGATTTTTTATGAATTTCTTAATTTCTAACAGACAAAAATTCACTATTTTAAATTTTTAAAAATATCAAATGACAACAAAATCCAATGAAAAAATTACACAATTAAAAACACTACAGCAGAAACATACACAATTTTTTTCATAATTTTTAGACCATTAGAAACTTTTATTTCATCAAGAAGGGCATGTAAATTCAAGTCTACAATACAGGGAATAAAATGTAATTATTCAAAGTTTTTGCATCAAAATATAACAAGAAATGAAATGCAGGATGAAAAGAGAAATTTACCCAATTGAGGGTGTGTATTGCACATGCTCAAGTGGAGGCAGGGACAGATTTGCAATTTTGAAATCCTTCAGGGGTTTATCTGTAATTTTTCCAAAAAAAATATTTTTTTTCAAAATCCCCCTAGGGATTCTTCTGTTCCTGTCTTTGTTCACAAATGATAAAGAGGGACCGCTCGTCTCCCTCCCTCTCTTCAAGATCAGAGAAGGTAGCGGATGGGGCGGAAGGTATGGCAGGTCTATGGCGGGGCCGCCACGATTGGAGGAGGCACGCAAGCACGCATGAACGCGGTGGTGCGGGCGGTGGCTGGAGCGGAAGGCACGGTGGATCTACACCGGGGCCTCCATGATGGAGGAGGCGCGCGGGTCGATGGCCAGAGGTCGTACAGGTGCGGAGGTGTGGAAGAGGAGCCTCCACGTAGAGGCGCGTGGCCCGCAGGCGACGGGGAGGTGCGGAGGCGCGCGGTCGTGCCGCTTGGGGGGCGGGGGTGCGTTGGAGGTGGGCGGCAGTGACCTACTATATTTTTATTTTTTTAAACAGTAGAAGTAAAAGCTTTTTATATTTTTTAACAAAAACTGTAGCAGGAGATAAAAAAATTTATCATATTTTTTATATATTTTTTAGATGAACCTGCAAAACATATGTTAGAGATGAAAACAATATGTATATACATAATTTATTTATTTTATTTATAAACAACTAAAGATGTGAATGGGGGATCTGGTGAAAATATGAGGAATGGATCCGAGTCTCCGGCCACCATGTGTGGTCGAGGTGCGTGGTTGCATGAGATAGAACGTGAAACGGAGAGATCGCGAGATGAGGTGAAAATCGGACTCGAAGCGAAAATGTGATATGAAATTTTTTCTTGGGTTTTTAGGATCTAAATATTAGTAAAATCGATGCAAAAATTAAATCTACGATTTATCTAAGCAAAATGACGAGAAAAGAAAATAGATCTCACCTCGGGATCGGATATGTCATGAAGGCCTCGACGAGAGCCGACACGTTGTCACCAGACGGTTCGGAGGCTGGGCACCCTTCTTCAACAAGATAGCTCTCGGAGATGGTGCTCCTCTTTACCAAAGATTGATCAACGAATGAAAGAAGGAGGAGGAGCCCATTAAAAAGAGAAGAAAAGTACAAAAGGAAAGAATGTACAAAAAGGGAAGGTGTTATTAGTTAATTAAATAAATGAATTAAAGGAATTAATTAATTAATTAAAATTTTCAGAATTAAAAAAAATTAAGAAAATTAAATAATTTCAAGAAATTAATTAGTCACCTTAATGGTGGCCATTAAAGGTATGGAGTCATATCTTATATACAAGGTAGGTTTTTAAATCAAATAAATCAAATAAATCATATAATTAAATACAAATTTTGTAATTAAATGAAATTAATTAGTTAATGTTAGATATTTGTTTTTTGGTAATTTTTATATAAGGAAATTAGTTGTATATAAATATTATGTACATATAATACAATATACACATGTACAAATAAGGAAATTATTTTTTAATTTTATTATTTAAATAATGAAAATAATATTTAAAATTATGTACATTATGTATATAAAGATAAATATGAATAAATATGTACAATAAATAATGGTGAAACTGCACAAAACGTCCTAGAAAACTGACTTTTTAATCGTAACTCCAAAAATTATGAAATTACAGCCATTTGAAAGATAATTTAATTTAGAGTGTAATGGAAGTGAATTGTTCAAATTGAGTTCGTATGGAGCCGGAATTGGTATTTCTATTATCATTTTGTGGCTTTTTCTGAGTGTGATTATTTGTAATATGTACATTATTTTGCTTCGTAACTATTTTTATTATTTACAATACATTTTTATTTACAACTTTTGTTTACAAAAACACTTAATTTGAGGTCAATTTACTTACAAATAAAATAGTGCAAGTTGTATACAGATATACAGGAAAAATATTTACAAAATATTTTTTTGAATTTTTGAATGGAAGACCCTATCTCCCCCTACTTTATTCCTGGTCGATCAGGTCAAGTCTTGACCTTCTCTTGGGGTTCGGGTTAGTCTGCATTTATTCCATAAATTCATCCTTTATTTTTCTTTTCTTTTTCTTTTCTTCTTTGTTCTTTTATTTTTAATAGAAAAAGTGTTAAAAATGCATATTTAATAAATGCATGCAGAATGGTAATTTTATGGAATTAATAGAATTTACAGGTGTTTGACTACGGAAATGAAGCTAAAATAGAAGAATAAAGGCTATGAATTGTGGATTCGTTAGGGGGTATCGCCCATTTCTCCCCTTTCCGCCAATTCAGAAGAGTAGTGGCAGACGAGCGATCAGTAGAGCAGAGCGGCAGTTCTTCTTTGAGCAGGCTATGGGTGATCGGCTCGAGAGGAGGCGATGGCGAGCTCCTTCGAGCGAAGGGTGTCGAGGTTAATCCAAGGAGTGGACGGTGAGGCTTCTTTGCATGACAGGGCATGGCTAAGGAGAAGGACAGTGACGACGGATCTTAACTCCGTGAGAAGTGATCGGCAGCGATGCTCCCAGCTGATCTAGGAAGGCAGACGGGCATCGATGGTTCCTCCAAGTGGAGGTGGGCATGTGGAATGTCAATTGCAGACGATCTGGGCGATGGCGAGCAGGGCGTAGAGTAGCATCAAGGTCTCCTGTATTTCTTCGTTCTAAAGAAAAAAGGGGGCGCCACCCTTTCTTGTCCAAGACAAAGGGTGACGACGGTTGGGTGAATGTGCAAAGACACACGGCTCTGGCGGAAAGATGGCGGTAGGAAGGTCTGCTCCAGATGGCAGTTGATGAATCTGTAATTCATCACTCTTAAAGTTGAAAATAGAGTCTTATTCCCAAGTAATTAGCTACATATTTCCCCTTATCTTGCATAATTAGCATTCATGCATGCATGCATAATATCTGCATTATATTTATCTGTATTGTATACTCACTCCAAAGTCAATAAAACCAACTCTATACTGTGTATATTACTAAGTAATAATACAAGGAAAAGGCCAAAATTTCTAACTTGTAAAATGACCCAATAAAATCCCAGACCCAGTTGGAGACCTTAGGCCTTATAATGCACATATCTACCTCATACAACCTCCGATCTAGGTCCACCCACTTTTAGAATAATACATATTCAGAGACCTTCAAAATGAGACCAATTTCATTTAAATCGGAGATCGTATGCAAAACTTGGGTTTTGGGACCCCATTGTGCATTATATGTATGTATATTTGTACCCTTATATTTTTTATCTTATTTGACCTCATCCCTATTTCTGGTAAAAATGAAACTTGTAGATCTCATTGAGATCTACAACTTTCATGTTTTGAGTTTTCCCAAATTCGGCCATCTTCTCTCTCTTAGTCCTCATTTTCTTTGCCATTTAGATCAGGCCACGTGGCGCCCTCTGGTTGCACCACACGATCCGCTCACATCACGCCACGCGCCCCTTTTCTCTGCTGTCCGATCCCTTCTCTTTTCTTCAGATCGGATCCATCCAAATGAGAAGTTGATTTCCACCCTCCGATCTTCTCCAGATCGCATCTCCTCCATCCGTTAGTGCCTCGCCCTCAGCAAGCCACGTGTTGTCTTGTGAGCCCTCCGATCTTCTCCAGAAGCCTCCATCCCCACCGCACACTTCCGCACTATCCCTGGCCCTTCGATCAGATCCGTCAGATCTCATCCCAGTCGTCCCTTAGTGCCTTTACCTGTGCCCGCCACGTGTCGCAGCCCTACCCCTTCGATCACACCACCCCGATCTAATCTGGACCCTTCTCTTGCGCCCTTCTTCTAGTCGTTGGATCACTTGATCCAACGGTCCAGAGATCGTCTTCTACCTCGGGCCTACCTTCTTCGTACATGTTGCCCACTCTGCGCACCCTTCGTCCAGAGAGCACGACGGCTCAGACCAAGAAAAATCAAACATGAAAGTGGGCGAGGAGTTCTGGAGGTTGTGATGGAAGGGAACTGTGTCTCTGGCCACTCACGTAAGGGAGAATGTCAACGTATAGAGATTAAGAATGAGGTGGTGATCGGAATCGGATCGGAATCAAACAAAATGATTGATCAAGAACTATGATCTAAAATTGAACAATGAAATCAAAACAATAATTAAATCTAAAATTATCTAGATGAATGAAGAAAAATAAAGTGGATCTCACTAGTGGGATTGGATAAATGCTATGATGGCCTCGACGAAGGCTGACTTGTTGTCACCGGACGGCTCGGAAGCTGGGTACCTTTTCTACCACTAGATTGCTCTTGGAGATTAGGCTCCTCTCACCAAAGGATTGATCAAATTGGAATGAAGGAGAATGAGACAAATAAATAGAAAAAAATTGAATTTCAAAAAATGAATTAATAGAGAGAGAATAAAGGGAAAGATATTAATGATGGAATTAAATCCATTAAATTAATGGATAAAATATTTTTCAAAATTATATAATTAAAATTATAATAAATATCAATAATTTAATGAGCCACCTTAATGGTGGGTTAATTGAGGAATTAATTAAATTATATACATATGGTACATTATTACATAAATAAATAAATAAATCATTTTTGCCATTTTATTAATTTAAACAATAAATGTTAGTTATTAAATTTTTGTGGTGGTTATTTAAGGAAATTAATTATATACATATAATATATACATATGGTACATTATACACATAGCTAAATAAGGAAATTATGTTATTTTATATTTTATATATTTTTTTATTTTAAATAACTATTAAAAATTGCAATTATTTAAAAATACATCATATATAAAAATAGATATAAATAAGTAAATACAATAAATAAGTGTTAAAATAGTAAATACTACCACATAAAACCGTATTTCAAATCGTAACTCAAAAAATTACGAAACAATGCCATTTTAAAGATAATTTAATTTAGAATACGATGGACGTGAGTTTGATTCAATTCAAGTTCATATGGAATCGGAATTGGTCTTTCAAATATCGCTTTATGGCTTTTTCCGAACGTAGTTATTTTTATTTTGTACATGATTTTATTTTGAAATTATTTTTATTATTTAGAAAATATTTTTATTTACACCTTTTGTTTAGAAAATTATTTAATTTGAGGTCAATTTATGGATTATAAAATAGTGTAAGTTTTATACAAATGTGTACAGAATAAATTCAAAATAAAGAATGAAAATATTTACAAAAATATTTTTTGAATTTTCTGATTAAAGACCCTATCTCCCCTACTTCATTATTGGTTGATCATGTCAAGTCTTGACCTTCTGTCAGAGTTGGGGTTGTCTAGTATCTATTACATATCTACAATCTTTTATTTTATTTATTTTTCCTTTATTATTTATTTTAGGTTAAAATAATAATAAATGTACAATATTTACACAAATGTAGGTTAGTAAAGATATGGAGTTAGTAATATATACACGTGTTTTATAAGGGATTTTAAGCAAAAATAGATGAATAAAGATGATGAAATGCGTATTCATCAAGCCCCCAAGTGAATAGACACTCGAACACTAGACCTCATAATGTAGAGTAGTATCCAAGTTATTACAAATAATATATAGAAATAAAATGACACGACTCTCTCACAAAATAAAATAAAAATCTAAATGACAAGCTGCTCCTCTCCTTCTCTCCTTTGTATCCCCCTTCCCTCTCCAATTGGCCTATGCGGAAAAGGCTAATCTAAGCATTGCTTGGGTGCGTCCACCTCCTAAGAAGCGGTCATCGCCACGCGGTCCCTCACAAGAAAGTTAACAAAGAGAATTTGATTAGAACATGCCAGATGATTATCGAGAATAAGAAGTAAAAATAAAAGAGAAATAATGATCAATATATACAACATAAAATACTACAATACGTTGCTCCCCAATAACGACGCCAATTCAAGAGAGCCTCGGATGAGAGGAGAGAGTCGCTCGCTCCGCATAAGGCGGGAGAGAAGTCATTGAAGTGACTTCTCACTCAAATCCTGGCTACATTCAACAATCAACTAACATAATAGAGAAGTAAATTAACCAAAGCAACAATGCGCGAATAAAAAAATATTGAACCCGACAAACAAGTGTATAGTGAACAAACAAGTAAGAGTCGAACACAGGAAGCAGAACATGGTAGCACTGTATATTATTTATAAATAAATACTATGTATGTATATGTATGCACATTATCAATCAAGGTGAGAGTTAGTTTTAATTAAATAAAATGATTTCTTATTTATTTATTTTTTAATTTTCTGATTTTTAATTTTCTTTTTCTTTTTTAATAATATATATAACAATATATAGATATATACTACAATATAGGGTGATATAATTATAAATATAGCTAAAAATAATAAAAATTTGCAAAATAAAATGTTTTTATTTTTATCTTGTTCTAATATTTTGTGTTTTTTGGATTTTTTGATATTTTTTGATTTTTAAAAATGAAAAAGTTGAAAACAGTGACTTTTAAAATTGGTTGAATGGTTTAAGTATTTAAAATATAATAAGGCCAAATTTCCTTGAGATATATTTTTAATAGATGTTATATAATATAAAGAAAATTCAAAAATAGAAAAAAATATATATATTTGTATTTTTAAAATATTTTTATAATTTTTATATAGCTTTTGGAGCTTTTTAATTTTTAATTATTTCCTTTTTCTATCTTAGGGATTTTTAGTCTGGAGGCACAAAATACAATAATAAACAAGTGTTGATTTTTTTGGAATTTTTAAATATGATTTAATATTTTTTGGATTTTTAAATCTAATAGGGAATATACGTTCATCTTTTGATTTTTAATAAATAGGAAAAATGCGAAAAATGCAAAAATGGAAATTACAGTGTGAAAGATAAATCAATCAAGCACATTCACATATTTTTCATAATTATTGGGGCATAAATAATATTTATAAAAATTAGAAATTATGCACAAAAATAATTAAATTGGTAGGGGTAGTTTTGCAATTAAAATATAAGGTAGGTGGTTACATGCAAAATACCCACAAGTTTTGACTTTAAGCACACAAAATATGGACCAATTACAAATAAAGGAACATGAGAGGGTATCCTAACAATTTTGCCAAAAGCACGTAGGTGCCCATGTGTGCCTCGCTAGCACGGACTAACATGCAAATACATAAAAATCCCAGGGGGCCTATGTAAATTTTATACAAAAACGTGCCTGAGCACGTGACTGGTAGGGACTAAATGGTATATAACTTAATGTTTTGGGGTCTCAAGTGTAAAATAACCACAAATTATTACAATCTAGAGAAAGTTTACTGGACTAAACTTTAAATACCAAATGATAGAGGGGTATATGTGAAATTTTTCCTAATTAGGTGGGAACAGATGACGGGAATGGTTCTACGTGGCGTGGCGCCACTTAAAATGATCCTATGGTTACTGGGGGGGGGGGTTCGTTTCACCTTGGATCGGGTGGCTGAGATTAAATATGGAAGTATGCCCCAATCTAACGGCGCTGAGCAATGGGGGATAATAAAGAAGAACTCTATGTCCTCCTCGCTTCAATCGTCAATTTTGGCCAACTCCGGCCACGTCATTCCTCAACAGGGGTTGCTTCATCTTCCTATTGTCCTTATGCGTCAACAGGTACACCCAGATGTTCCAAATCTTACCGGTGGAGACATGGCGGGTCGATTGAACATCAGGTGACATGAAGCTCTTATAATCCTCAATTCTCCTCTCCAAGTGCCTCATGAGGATGAATTCCTGCACAAACAGATTAGGTGACTCGAGATAAAGCATCTTGGTCCAAAAGTGCAGCAGGAAACTACATGAAAATGGGATGGTGACGATGCTCAGGTGAAGGTGGAGGATGACGCCTCGAATTGCTTTGATTCGGGTCGAATCGAAGGGGAAAAAGGTGGATCAGGTGGAGAGTGCGATGCGAGGATGAAGTGGAATGATTGGTGAGTCAAAGAACTGATCGGATCACAGTGGGATGGGTATGGAGCTCAATCTCTAGGTGAACGAGAGATTTAGATTATCATAATTTACACGAAAAACTAATAACAGAGATGGATTTTCACTAAAGATATTACCTAAAAATGATGGAGAAATAGGGCCTCGACTAGCTGAAGCACCAGGAGGCAGAACCACAAGGAGGAGCTCCGACGATGGGTGGATGCACCTCCTCCCGCACTCTCCTCATCGCAGATCGGTAGCAATCGCCGATTATCACTACGACAGAGCTCTAGGACCAGATCTGAAAGGCTAAAGCTCAAGAATGGGGATCAATCCGAGCTAGGAGGATGAGATGGATTATTTATAGACAAAACCAGGAGCTCTCTTGAACGACGGTTATAGATGGATCGAGGCTTCGTACCAGTGATCAAGAGAGCAGGCGTTCATTGAGGATAATTGACGATGATTTTGTGTAAGAAATCAGGTTAATTGGAGTGATTAAATGCCTGGGAAAAGGGGGAGAATATGGGTGGGGGTCTTCTCACCTTAACAATGGTAGGTGGCTTAGGTCGAAGAGTTGACCCACGTGATCCAAGCGAGCCCTCTATTTGGTCCATGTGGACCAACCATAAAAATCTTTATTAATTGAATTTAAAATACTAAATTATTTAATTGTTTTTAGGCTAAAGCATAAAGTATGTTTCTTATTTTTCATAGTATTTTATTTTGATATTTATTTTTACAAGTTAATTTGTTAGGTGCTACTAATTGCATGTATGATTGTAGGTATATTTAACTATATATCATGTATTTTATTTTTATTTTATGTTTTGTATTTTATTATTTTATGTAAATATTTTATGGATTGATAACTTATTTAAATACACATAAATATATTTTTATTTTATTTTTCAGAAGTTATTTGCACACTTAAATAAACATATGTATTTATTATATAAGTATAGGGCTGCGTAATTCATCTATGTATTTTTTATGCTATTTTTATTGCATTTTTATGACTTTATTGTATTCTAAATATATACATACACCATAAATAATATTTTACAAACTTATAAAAATATACATACACCATAAATAATATTTTACAAACTTATAAAAATATACATACACCATAAATAATATTTTACAAGCTTAAAAAATATAAAATTATGAAAATATAAAGAATAAATAAAATGTATATTTTATTCATGTATATTGTATAATAGGGTCCAAACCCTAACTTTTACTTCTTAACTCTAAATTAATTAAAATCACTTCATTAAATAACTAATTAAAATTTATATGATATTAAAGTTGATTTTGGTGCATTTTGAGTTCATATGGAGGAGATACATGTTTGTGAAGTTGGGATTTTGAAATTTTATTCTAAGTGTGGAATACACAATTTTTATTTTTATGGGAAATAAAATTTGTATTTTTCTATGTATTTTTATCTACAACATTCATGTGCAAAATTTATTAATTTGAGGTATACAATTAATTGAAGAAAATGGGTGCCAAAAATTTATTATTGATGAATTAAAAATTAGGTTCTTGATGTGATTTCTATACAATTCATCTGTCCTATTTCCCCATACTTTATTCCTTTTCGACTAAGTCATCATGATGATTGAGTCTCGGGGATAGGGTCATTCAGTGTCCTTGACACTCATGCCTTTTCTTTTCTTTATTTTTTTTATTTTGGCAGATAATACAATATTTACACAATAATTTATACCATTTTTTGTGCATATTAAAGGATGTTATTTTGATAATTTAATGATATATACATGCATTTATCTACGTATTTAAGGTCAAAATGAAAGAATAAAGGTCATGAAATGGAGATTCATCATATGACCAGAGTTAAATTGACTTGAAGGACCAACAAATGACGATCCTGCCAACAGTGTATGGCTCAAAGCTTCTGTATATCCTATAAGGACCATACATGAAATAAATACGATGTGTTAAATATCACATAAGATAAAAATATTATTTTTTGTAAAGTCATTTAATTAAACATTTGTTTCAACATGAAGCTCCAAAGCTTAGTTGAACATGTTGTGACCCTACTCTACTGTATCCTACGTAGCCCATACATGAAAGATTTACCTTATAGTCAATATCAAATAAATAGAACACTAAGTTTTTTAATGATATAAGTATATAAATAATTTATTACAACATGAAGGTCCAAAAGCCTGATTGCTCCTGTCAGTACACTTGTCTGCTATATTCCGCATGGTTCATTCATAAAAGGTAAACCTTACATTCAATAACTGAAATGTAAACAATAAATTCACAGGTAAGCCAATTTTATAAATAAATTATTGCATGGAGTGTCGAAAGTTGGTTGTTTTTGTTATGACTGCTCCCTACTATATCCCACATATCAAACCTAGAAAACGTGTATTTATATTCAATGAAATAACATGGATTGATTATTAGTTATAAATTTAGAGTAAAAAAGCAATTATCAAATGTGGTTGTCTAACGGTGGATTTAAATATTTAATATCATAAAATTTCTAAATCAAGACTCGTAGAATTACATTTCGAAGATAAACCTAACAATTAATTACATTCATATACAGTCAATTGTTTTCAATATGAGATTATTTAAATCACACAAAAAATATATATTAACAAAACATTATTGATATGTACTAATTGACACATCTCATTAATATTTGGGGCTTGACTCCTCGAATCAACGAACTTTTTGAATAATTACTAATTTGATCATACTCAATTAAATTGGCTTGAAAATTTAAAGAATTAAAAGTTCAACAAATATATATCCATGGAATAATAAGTCATAGTAATCACAAATTAATAATTAATTTTCAATCAGTATTATGGAATTAAATGCATCAAGAAACATTACAATATAAAATGTCAGGTGCCATTTTGGGCTTTCTCCCCAAATTTCATGTGTTGAATTTTCCCTAAAATTCTAAATATGGATTTTTCATATCTATTTAATTTAATAAGATTAAATTAGTACTTATGTTTTTAAAAAGTCTGAAATCTACACATGACGTGCCGATAGGAGCCTAACAATTTCAATTATTTAAACATGATGCCTATTTAAGTACTCTCAGATATTTTAATATTTATTTTTAAAATTATCTAAATTAATAATTAACTTATTCTCCTAAAATATAAACATCTAAAATTGATGAATGTATATATAATGAGTGTATTGTGTATGTTAAATACACATCAATGAGAAAACAAGACTGCCTACTTTTAAATGAAACATTTATTTTTTAAAATAATGTTCGCAAAGGATAACAGAAAGTTTACTTGCATACTAATATTTCAAAGATTAACCTAACAATTAATTGTATTCATGTAGGGTGAATTAATTTTAACGTAAAATTATTTAGGTCAATTACATCTGAGTACATATGAAGTCGACAACTTGCTTAGGACTAAATATCTTCATCACATTATAAGAAATTGGGAAGAAAGGGACAAAAACTAAATAATCAACGTTGTCCTCCTAAATCCGTACTTGAGGTAGCGATTTGAGGACGGGCCAACAATTATCCCGAAATCGACATCTTAGGTGCTGATTTGAGAGGCGACCGTTGCCACATCTCTCCAAATCAACACCCTAAATGCCAATTGATGCTTAACATTTTAAATATTAAAATACGATACTTATTTAATTAGTTACAAATATTTTAATAATTATTTAAAAATTCAAAGAATTCGTTAACTTTTTTTAGTAAAGTTAAAAATCGTTGCACTGGGTAGTGTGCAGTGACTGGTCACGACAGCGTGCACTGCCCCTTCCATCCGGTCGTCTTGCGTTCCACGCAGCATCATCCCCTCCGTCTATCGAATTCTACAAAAATATCACCCGCCCACTCCCCAAAACCCCCTCCACGTCCCGCTCCTTCCAAAAACCCTAACTCCTCGCCCTCCACCATCATGCTCCGCCTCGTCCGTCGCTCTGCTGCGAGGCGCGCCGTCGCCGCCCTCCTCTCCCTCGACCCTCCCCATCGTCCCCTCCTCCCCCTCCCTTCCCGCCGCGTCGGAGCTCCCGCCGCGTCGAGGGGGTTCCGGTCGTCGTCTTGGAGCGGCAGCGTGGGGTTGGGGTTCAGAGCGTCGGAGGCGGCAAGGGCGCAACATGCGGTGGTGGACTTCTCATACGAGGAGAAGGTCCATGCTAAGAGCGAGGATGAGGGGCTCGACATCGCGAGGCTCGGAATCGCGGATGTGATTGTCAAGGAGCTCGCGAAGAAGGGGATCACTAAGCTGTTCCCCATTCAGGTGCGGGGATTCTCTGATCGGTTGTTACTTTTATTTTTAAGGTGAGATTTTTGCCGGAGTAGATGGTGCTTGAACACATGGATTTGAGTACCGACGGGGGAATTGGAAAAGGGCACCTTTTTCCTTCGCGATTCGTGTATTAGGTTGGATGCCGCGTTTGGATTATTGACAGTATGCATTTAGTTATTATAGTTAAAAAGGAGTGGAGATATGAATTATTTGTCAAGTTGGTGAAGTATCAATTTCCAGATTTTTGACAGTATGCATTGTTGCAAATGTTTGTATTCGAGTTGTTTCATCCTTCTGTCCGAAAAGGGAAATATGCGGGAATTTCATTGACTATAACAATCGACTATGATAATTGATGCTTTCAAATTAGTGTTTTTAATATTTTGTAATCAACAAATTAGATACAATCACACATGTTTGCTATACTAGATGCTGACATATATTACTTGTAGTTGTATTGCCATCGTAATAATTGCACAAGCTGATATCTAATAATATATGTAGAGGAAAGGGGACCTACTTCATGGAGTAGGTTACCTTACCTGCTTCATGCTCATTTTTGGCCATTTTTTCATTTTTTTAGAAAATACCACCATAGATTTTCATCACTATATCCCACTAATATGTCATTCCAATTTTGCGGAACTCCTATACCCTTTATGTAGAACATGTAATTTTAATGATCTTAGAATTGTTTGAGTCTTTGTTTCTGACGAAATTTGAATGACATATTAGATGGTTATAGTTATGAAAATTTATAGTGGTATTTTAAAAAAAAAGTTAAAAATAGATCAAAATAGGCATGAAGTAGGTTAGATTACCTACTTCATGAAATAGGCTCTCTTTCCTCATATATGTAATACTATGCATGAATATATAGAACATGATAGGTGTCTTTTCATTGTCCACCTTTTTCCCTAAAAAAATAATACTATGTTATGTACATGCATGTGTATTAGATGCATAATGGAAAATATCTTTAAACAACAAATCTCATTGGTTCTTAAAGTAAGAAAGTAATACTTAACCCATCATCAATTAAAGACTCGACATTCAAAATAAAGAGTTCCTTTGTGGACCATATTTTCTGCCTGATGGTACATTTGCATCAATGTTCAACCAATCTTGTCGGCTCCTTATATTCACCATATTTCTCCCTGTCATGTAGTTGTATTTAGTTACATTTGCCTATATATGATTGCATTTATCGGTCATATATGTGCATGTGTTTACCTATTGAGGAAGGGAGGGTTGATATGATGGTTTTATATGCACTCCAAGAATTGTGGTTGATGATATACCTTGAATCCCAATTAGTTTGATTTAATAGTAGTTGGGTTTATTTTCATGACCTCTTTCTAAAATGGGGAACCACTAATAACATGTGTATCACTAAGGAGGAAAGGGTCTAATCAAATAAGCAACACAAACAATTTTTTTTAAATTGTTTAATGAATAAAATGAAATTAGGAGAGATTTCGGCAACGTTTTGCAAAATGTGTGAAATTTACCAATGAATCTTCACACTTGACAATATTTGGTGAAATATTGTCGATATAGAGGCAAAATCATGAAACGGTATACACGAGTTATTGATTTCGTCATCTTGACAAACTGAAATATCAGCAAAATATTGCTAAATTTAGTTGATATTTAAAGTTACTTTATTTTTAAATAGAGCATGGTCTTTATATACATCCATAATAAAAATCAAGGCATAGCCGTCCGTCAAGTAATCTTAAATAGGATCCAAATGCACCATCTTCCCTAATACACAATTTTATATCCATTCCATACTGTTAGATTGGTCTTTTAAATGTGTTAATTATATACTCTTTTACAAGGACAAATATATGGTCATATGCACCACATTCTTGTGATCACATGTACCCATTTAGACACCAGTGTAAATCATGATCATGTGGGGAAGTTTTTTCCATAGGAGATCATACGCGATATATCGGCGATGTATCGTTGATATATCGGTATCAAGAGGCATACGATATTTATATCGGGGTGCATATCCATTTACCATGATATCAATGATATATGACCGATATATAGGCGATATATTGCCATATCGACCTATAACGATAAAAAATGGCTGGATTCAGTACACAAAATCCTAGATATCGATCGATATCATCGAAATTTTGCCGATATCCGTATATTGATGAATAATACCCTTGTAAGCTTGATTTCACTATTTATTTTGCTACTCCTAATATTAAAACACATCATGTTTTATTTATTTTGTTTTGGGTATGGGGCGCTGTCCCACCACCTCGCAAGGGGGCCAACCCGAGCTCGCTAACGGGGCAGCGAGACCCCTGTCTGGAAGGATATGGTACAAATGGTTCTTCACCTTGGATGTCCAATCGATTTTAATCTATCTCTCTCCTTTTGAAAAATATTATTATGAATTATGCCTCTTTTTTAAAATGCTTTTATGCTCTTTATTTGTTTGATTCCAAAAATAGCTTAAATATTTTGTTTATACATAATATGTGATGTAATATAAGTCTTGGATAAACTTCATTTCCAGTATCAATAAGTCAACAATCAACATTAACAAGGATGTGCTCAATATGACAGATGTATGCAATATAAGAGTCATAGATGATCAATATGTGTGATATAAGTATATTTTTGAAAGTTATTTAGTGTTATAAGAACTTGAATGGACTACATTTCCAATATCCACAAGTTAGCAATCAACAATAACAATGATATGTTTGATATGATCGATATATGCGATATAAGGATCATAGATGATTGATATGTGTGATCTAAGAGTATATTTGTAAGTTATTTAATGTTCTAAGAACTTGGACACACTCCATTTCCAATATCTATAGGTCAACAATTAACAATACAAACGATATGTTCGATATGAGTGATGTGTGCGATATAAGGGTCATAGATGATCGAGATGTGTGATATAAGAGTATATTTGTAAGTTATTTAGTGTTCTAAGAACTTGGACGAACTCCATTTCCAATATCTATAAGTCAGAAATCAATATTAACATCAATATGTTCAAATGATCGGTATGTGCGATATGTGGGGTATAAATGACCGATATGTGTGATATAAGTGTGCATTTACAAGTTATTTGTTATTTTAATACCTTGGATAATTTCTGAAAAACACTAATTTTTTTGAGCAATTTCCGATATTTCCACCGATATCATCGTTATATCCCAATATATCCTTTTCTGAGCGGACCAATACGATATCGATATCGATTTGAGCGCATATGGTTTTTTCTACTGTACAATAACACGGGAGAAAGTGGAGAGATTAGATAATCGAAATGGTTGCTTACGCATACCAACTACTCTTTGTATTGTCCTCTGACGGTTGATCATCATTGCTCCTCTGCTATCCATTTTGCTTTCATTTGGTTGCATTGTGGGTTGTCATAGCTGGTAAGCCTTTTTTCAGAGGTGGGAACGAAGATACTAATGTGAAAAGGTGTTGATTTGGAGAGTGGTGAAGATGATGATGGGGGCAATATATCTTGAAGGTGAAACAAGTGACTGCAATTTGGTAATTACTTATAGTTTTATGCATCCAAATGTGATTTGCTGAGATACCTTAATGTGATTTAGTGTTAATAGTGTCCAGTCTCCAACCTTTCTTAGTAAGAGGGGGGGGGGGTCTTTCTTTTTTTCTCCTCAGCGGCCATCTCCACAATCACCTTTGGTCTCACTTGGGCACCTAACCTGACTAGGTTCTCTCTCCATACTTCATCTGCATCAGATTTTTGTTTTGACATTTCATAATATGGTCTTTATCAACATGGGGATAAATGTATCATTCATGGTGATCAGTTGAGAAATGAATCTTTTACTAAGTTTTCTCATTTAATATGTTTACAACTACTACTTTTCACTAAGAGATCTTATTACTATTCCTCTTGGTATAGTTATCTATTAATTGACGCCATTTTGCTGGTTAAACCTGGTGTTTTCTTATAGAAACAAGGTTTCTCCAGGACTTTATAAGTCCTGTAATTATTGTGCTACCAATTTGGTTTTTCGGATTTCGATTCTTCTATCTGAACTATACAAAAAAATTGCTGGGCTTCTAGCTGAAAAATCTTATCGGTGTCAGTAGACCACATTACTGAGAACATGACTCTCACCATCATCTTTTATTTTTGCACTCGCATTGCAGCTTGTCTGTATTTCTCAGTAAATGAGTTAGATTTTTGTTTGATCTAGGTTTAAAAAGATGGTCCTTGTCGTCAAGTCTTGTTAGTTATGCCTATGATTGTCTTGTTTTTCTCTGTATCATAAGCTTGTGCCCTTACACATGATATGCATTTTTCGTTTCTTGCATCACTAGGTTCACTTTATGTGATATTCTTTACTCCTTGAACTGACTGAAGGTACCGTTTTTTTGTTTTCCTGTATTTACCAGAGGGCTGTCCTTGAGCCAGCAATGCAAGGTCGTGACATGATTGGGCGAGCTAAAACTGGAACTGGGAAGACACTTGCTTTTGGGATTCCCATTATGGACAAGATAATTCAGTTCCATTTGAAACATGGGTTTGTTGTTTATACTTAATAGTTTCTTACTTCAATATATTGGCTCTGTATTTGTTTCTTATGTGCCATGCATTCTACCTTCTTAGACGTGGAAGAAATCCTTTGGCATTGGTTTTGGCACCAACAAGGGAGCTTGCTCGGCAGGTGGAGAAGGAGTTCAGGGAGTCCTCAGACCTAGACACTATTTGTGTATATGGGGGGTCACCCATTAATCAACAAATGAGAACCCTTGAGTATGGGGTAGACGTTGTTGTTGGTACACCGGGCCGTGTGATTGATCTGCTCAAAAGGGGGTCATTAAACTTATCAGAGGTTCAATTTATTGTTTTAGACGAGGCTGATCAGATGCTTGCTGTCGGGTTTGCTGAAGATGTTGAAATAATTTTAGAGAAGTTACCCAAGAAGCGCCAAAGCATGATGTTTTCAGCTACCATGCCAAATTGGATAAGGCAACTCACAAGAAAATATTTAAATGATCCACTAGTAATTGATCTTGTGAGTATGCAACTAATGCTATGTACCATATGTGATAATATGCTGGACATAGACATGTTTTTAACTGTCAACTGTGGACGAACTGAATTATTTTACAAACTTGCAAACCTATTGTTACTGGAGCTCATGGCAGGTTTATGCTGTAGGTTGGTGATTCTGATCAAAAACTGGCTGAAGGAATCAGTCTATATTCCATAGCGTCTGATCCACAAGGAAGAGCATCCATTATTGGTCCATTAGTAACGGTATGTTCCTTGTATGACTGATAATGTGCCACATGTACCCATGTCTAAAATTTTCATATTCATTTTCCCTCTCTTTTAGGAACATGCAAAGGGGGGGAAATGCATTGTCTTTACTCAAACAAAACGAGATGCAGACCGATTATCTCATTATCTTAGTGGCAAACTTAAATGTGAGGCATTACACGGGGATATCTCCCAGGCGCAGCGAGAAAGGACACTTTCTGGATTCCGTGATGGACGCTTCAATATTCTAGTTGCTACAGATGTTGCTGCACGTGGACTGGATATTCCCAATGTTGACCTGGTAAGATGCCCATGATACTAAGTTTATTTTCTGGACATCTTCATGTTGAAATATCCTTTTTATATTTTTTTAGCGGAAGTCCAAAATTTTCACTGCATAGACAGCTTAGAATTCTTGTAATTTTTACGAGGCAAACAAGCATACTTAAAACTACTTGATACCTTAATTTTTTGTTAATCAACCTATCTTTAACTATTGTTATGATAAGAATGAACATACACAATCTTGAGAATTAGTTATTATAGATTTGTAGATAATTGGTTTCGAACATTATGGTTTTTCTTATAGATCTTTAATATTACACGGGATATTGATAGGAAGTGTTGAAGTATGATCAATATCCCTATCTTTCACATTTATGTTGTTAATATAAATTCCATATATGTAGGGTTTCTGTTAACCGATTTTGATTTCTCTGCCCCGTTTTAAGTGACTTTCAATCATCCTTCTTCATACCCTTTCATCTAGTCGTACTTTTTTCTCACATATTATTTGTGTAGACACACTGGTCACTAATAATACTATGCCAACGCTGGCTCCAACCGTTGCACATTTGGTAACGAAGATGGAGAGTGGGGTTGGTGAATGGCCAACTAGAGGGTGTATGAATGTATCATTGATAGTGTTTGGACATGTACTTTCGATGGAGCTGATGTTTATTTTAGCGATTAATGTGTTGATATCTGTTTATGCAAGGGGTTCTTTGGATTAGGTGAAGGTGTTGTTGCTCTAGTTTGTCCAATCTAGGTGACAGCATGATGCACGTTGCGTCGTCACTTTTGTGGTGCTTTTTAGGGAAACTCCATGCCTTAATGTGACATGTCAGAAGTTTGAGTAGTGACGTTGGTGGAAAGGGTTTAAATATTGGCATCGGCTGTCGTATCGACGCCGTATCAATATGATATTTCAGCGAAATTTTTCGCCTAACTTTTGCCCATATGATTTTTAGGGAAATTTCATGCCTTGAGGTGACATGTCAGAAGTCTGTTACATGGCAACTCCGAGGCTTTGAGGTGTGGGATGGCACTCGATATTGAGTCGGTGCTATTATTGACACATCTTCACTTGCCATCGGTTGAACTATTGCATGTTGATGGTTAGTTGGGTACTGGTAGTTCAGATGATGGGTCTCTTTGAGCTTAGAAGTCGAAGCTATTGTATAGTATTGAGTCTATTGACCGTTGCTATGTCACTTTCTTGTTTTACGTATTTGTTTTCAGATTGTTAACAAAGGTTGTGAAGCATATCGATGAGGTGTGTAGAATGGGGTTGGCTGTAGTGACACACATCCTTCGAAATGAGATGTTGCAGAGCAAAAAAAGGTGGTCTTGGGTTAAGAGCTTGTACACTTCCAATGAGATTTGTGTCCAAATGGATCTTGAAGTAAAGAGGTGATGGCGAGCTTTGTCACAAGGTTTTGTAGACTTGTTATGGAAGCTGATTGGCATCGGAAGACGTGGTAATGATAGAGAGGATGGGAAGATGTTCTGACAATGCATGGTTTTATTTGGGCTCAACGTAACTAATCTACTTCAATTGCTAAAAATAGATTAAATAAATTGAATCATCCTGATTGGATTGGGGTGGACTCAAACCATATTTTATTCTTTGGGTGTTTAGTTGATTGGTGGGTTTGTAACATCCCTCCTAAACCCACCTAAACAACTTGAACTGCCACCTTGCTTGGCCCATGGTTTGGGCCCTTCCAACCCATTAGAAATGGGCATTATTTGGGCCAAGAAAAAAAATAAAATCTTATTGTTGAGAACGAGTAAAATGAATTTGATCATTATCTTTGGGTTATAAGAGCAATCAATAGACATGATAATGATGAAGATGATGGAGAGGTATTCCCATATAAGCATTATTTGGGTTTAACCTAGGTAATCCAATTAAATTGTTGAAAATTGGTTAAATAAATTGGATCGTTGGATTTTGGATCAGACCAGACCAAAATCATATTTCATTTGATGGTTATTAAGTTGGTTTTTTGTCTTCCACCAACCCACCTAATGTGGCCTTTGTTTTGGACCCATCCAACCCAACCAATGTAGAGATATTTCTATGTTTTACAGTTTTAGTATTATTTCTTTATTCTTTATCTATGCTATTCACATTATTACCCTTTGGGACTTTCCTCTATATAAGAGAGTCTTAGGGTCTCATGAATAATATAGATTATTTTCACCAACATGGTATTAGAGTGACGGTCCTAGACTAGAGTTCTCATACTTAAATCCCACCCCACTCGCAACCCAACTAGTATCCACCGCTCACCCCCTCCATCGACGGTGTCGTGGCTCCATGATACCTCCTCTCGGCACAGTATCTCCAGGCCTCGCTTGGATTTGCGACAACTGCCGCCTCTTACAACCCCTGTCGCTCAAAGCTATCGTCGCCCGATCCCGCTACTGCTCGGAACCCTTGCCAGCCTTCTTGCCTCTCCTCGTTGTCCCCATTGTTGTTGATATTCTTCTCCTACAAGTGGTGATGCCCTTATCTCGGTTTGGGTTGCACCGTTGCATCATTGTATGTTCTAGGGCACCGTATCGGTGATGGAGTGATCACATACGATTTGATTTTGAGGTTTTCAGGGTGATTTTAGATTGTTAAATCATCCTCTCTTACAGTAGGACACACCTCATATTAATGGGAATGGTTATAGTTTGAGTCTACACTTGCACCTAATTTCCCTTATGTCAGTGTAGGCAAGTTTTTTCTTGATTTATAAGTCCTAGTCTTTGGATTCGGTATCATGTCAGAAAACAAGGTTGATACTTCTTCCATAGACATTCGAGGTCCGGCGTCAATAGTCAATATGGATGGAATGAACTGCAAACTATGGGCCATGCAGTTCATGAGCATGATGCAATCTATTGGTAAGAAACGTATTCTTACCGAAGAGGAGCCGATTGACAACACAGGCTTCATGGGAGGTCGATGATGCGTATGCAAGCATCTGGCATGGTTATTAAGGCGGCAAGGCGACAATGCGTTAAACCTGGACGCTTGTACGCTAGGCATTTTCCAAAGTGTGTCCTACGTATTGCATTTAAGACACGCGACATAGTTATTTAAAGGAAATGGATGTCGCATGTCTCAAACGCGACATCATTTTTTCTTTTTTTAAGCGCATGTTGCATTTTGGAGATGCGACATCAGTTATAATATTTTTATTTTTTTACAGTAGGTATTGGATTTATTTATCTGTTTAGAACTTTTGTATTTATAAATACATAATAACTAGAGTGTCGGAGTAATAAATTTCATTTAACCAAACATTAGTGATTAATCACAAGAATGAAGAATCACACCACAAAAACGTAACATGTATATCATATTTTCAAAATGCGCTATGTATATCGCATTATGTAAATGCGCTATGTATATCACATTTTGAAAATCCGATATATGTGTAGTACGCGTAAAGAAAATAGTCGCTTAGGCACCCAGACTCGCCTTGGTACCCAGGCAACCCAAGGCACATACCATTTTCTATAAAAGCAAGGTGTTCTTTCTAGGCATACGGTCTGGGGTGCCTAGGCGTGCGTCTTGTCATCTATGGCGTCTGGTTGACTTGTATATTGATGATGGAGATCGCCAATGATGTTATGCTTCAAACCTTCAACACACTGCCAAGACAATGTGGGATATTCTTGTTGTTACCTATTCACAAGCAAGAAACGAGATGAAGATATTGCACTTACAACATCGTCTTAAATTTCACAAAATTTCGGTTTCGCGGGTATCATGGTACCAAAACAACCCTATATTTTGTGTTTTCCGGATTTCGATAAACTATTAGTAAAATATTGGTAAAATAATCGAATATCAACGAAATGATCGAGATATCAGTGAAATGACTGAAACATCGGCGAAATGATCAATTTCTCTACTTTGATTCTTCCTTTGGAGTTCTTCCTTCATGAGCTTGGGATATGCCACCTCAAATCTCACCAAATTTATTGATATGAGTGAAATATGATTTTTGTTCCTCTTGTGTTAGTATTGCATATTGTGGAGGTCTTTTGGTTAGATTTGGATTATTTTGTGAGATATATGGAAGATAAATTTGGGGTTTTTGTGTTTTACTATGGAATCGAGATGATGTTTCAAAGGAGAAACTTAGATATCATGTTTAACTTTGGAAACAAGATTTCGAGATTTTTTGGTTAATTTTTAATAATTGTTTAATTCCGAGAACTAAACCTCAGATCTACGTATGATTTTCATATTTTGTGTCTCTTACGTGGTTTTTCTCGAAATTGTTCACCTCAACCTCTAGATCTAAAGAGGTTTTTACTTACAAATCAAAACATATGAATCTATATACTACTTTTAACACTAAATATATATGACTTTATGCATATTACATGTTAGAGCTCTATTTCTAATATTTGTGTGATATAAGTACATGTAAGTATATATTTGTGATATAAATGTGATATGAACAATCAATATTGTCGTGGCATAGTACAGTAGTACTTGAAACACTAAATCAGTATGTGATTTAAGTGTATATTTGTAAGTTACTTGATGTTTTAGAGTTTAGATGAACTCCATTTTCAATATTTATATGTTAGCAATCAACATAATGGCGATATGACAGATATAAAGGATATAAGTGAACTATATGTGTGATATATGTGGGTATTTGTAAGTTATCTATTGTTCTAATAACTTGGATGATCTTAATTTGCAAAAAAAATGGCAAAAGATTGCTTTTTGAGCCAATTTCAAGATTTCCACTAAAATCGTTGAAATTTCCTGAAATTTTGTTGAAATTTCCATTTATAGGGGGTCCGAAGCGAAATTGAAATTGAGATTTCGTACCTTGAGTTACAACACGGCATATTCATTGTCAAACAAAATGGATGACCCCTGTATTCTTTATATACATCTCTCCGAGGCATGTTTGAGAAACTTCACAGCTTCATGCCTCTTGCAGTTACGCCTAAGCAACAGGAGTACACGAACGCCACGATGGTTGGCATCTTTTTAGTAGCTTTTGATCCAGAATACGAAGCTGTTTGGTCACAAATTCTTACAGATGCTAATATTCCTCCTATGGAAGAGATATATTGTCGACTTAGCAGGATCATCGTTCCGTTGTCTGATTCATCACAAACCTCCTCTGCGATGGTTGCATCCGGTGGTAGAGGGACTTCACAGTACGGAGGTAGAGGGTTTCATGGCGGAAGAGGTGGTCGTGGTCCTCGTCAACCAAGCACCTCAGTCACTGTTCTGTCCACTCTGAGGATACATGCTATTCCAAGCATGGTTTTCCACTTTCTGCTCATGTTGCTGAGCAGAGTGAGACTCTCGTCGTGTCTACTTCCGATCCGAGATTTGATGACCTAGTCGAGCACTTTAAATGTGGCTGCTTCTGCCTCGACTAGTATCTCAGGTAGTGCTTATGCTCTTACCATTTGTAGTAGGATTGGTATTATAGATTGGATTATGGATTCTGATACATTATCATCTATGTGGAGATAGAGATAAATTTGCATCATATAGACATATAGCTCTTGACAGATTAATGATTATAGCGGATGAATCATTCTCCCATCACATACATTGTGGTGGACTACTTTGAGACATTCTCATTTGTTGCATGGATGGGCTCTATAAGAACTTTTCTTTCAGTGACAGCTAACAAGGCCTAGTCTATTTTCTAGTTAGATGTGAAAAATGCATTTCTTTATGATGATCTCGAGGATGAGGTGTACATGATGCAGCCTCGTGGTTGCGATGTCGAGGGGGGGTGTGTTTTTCGACTTCAGAAGGCAATTTATGGTCTGAAGCAGAGCTCAAGAGCATGGTTTGACAGACTTACTGCAGAAATCAACACTCTTGGCTTTTAGAGAACAACCTCTGACTACTCTGTGTTTGTCAGAATATGACCAACTCGTACTGTTATACTTGTTGTTTATGTGGATGATATGGTTGTCACATGTGATGATGAGAACGGGGTACCAGAGATCAAGACCTTTCTTCAGAATGTGTTTGTCACCAAGGACTGTGGTCCAATACACTATTTCTTGGGCATATAAGTACTACACACTACAGAGGGATTTCATTTCTCACAAAGGAAGTACTGTCTAGTCCTCCTTACTGAAACTGGATTACTTGGATGCAAGCCATATGGTATTCCCACAGATCTAAAGAAACACTATACATCATCTGATCCTGTCTTTGAAGATATTACTCAACACAGAAGCTTGGTTGGCAAACTCCTTTACCTCATTGTTAACAAATTGGATATTTCCTACGCAGTGAGTAGAGCTAGCCAACACATGGAGCAACCTTGCTACAATCTCTGGCACACTGGCATGATGTCCTCCATATCCTATGATGCTTGAAGGAATCCCCTGGATGTAGCCTCTTTTATGGGGCAAATGGCTACGCTAATATTATTGCTTATGCTGATGCTGATTATGCAAGTTCACTTGAATATCACGATTCCACCACATGTACCCAGATCCAATGTAGAAGCAGAGTACATGGTGATGGCTAGGCTACCTATGAGATTACGTGGTTATATATATTAACATTCCTGCATGAACTCAGTGCTGTTGTCACCACTCCTATTCCACTATATCGCGACAACAAATCTGCTACATACATTGTCACGAATCTTGTGTTTCATGAACAAACTAAGCATATGGAGATTGATATTTTCCCCTTTTTAATGGGCAAATGGCTACATTGACACTATGCTGATGCTGATTATGTAAGTTCACCTGAGGATCACCGCTCCACCACATGCTATGCTATGATGGTTGACGAAAATCTTGTCACTTGGAGGAGCACGAAACAGATTGTTGTATCCGGATCTTGTGTAGAAGCATAGTACATGGTGTTGGCTCATGCTACATGCGAGATCACATGGCTATTAACAATCCTATATGAACTTGGTATTGTTGTCACCACTCTTATTTCACTATACTGTTACAACAATTCTGCTACATACATTGTTGCGAATCATGTATTCCACGAACAAACGAAGCATATAGAGATCAATTGCCATTTTGTTTGCGACGTCACACGGATTGGAAAGATTACTACTCACATTACAACATATCTTCAGTATGCAGATGCGTTCACGAAGGCTTTATCCAAGAAACACCTCTCATGGATAGCTTCCAAGTTGGGCATGATTGATAGATTTGCTCCAACTTGAGGGGGAGTGTTAGGAATGTATTTTTATGGTTCTTATTTATCTATTGCAACCCCTCTAGGGATACTTATGTAATTTTCCTAGTTTTGTGCTCTCTAGGGTTCCGTCCTATATAAGGACTCCTAGACCTCGTGAATAGGACATGCAATTTCATTCTCCCATTGTATGTTTTTCCACACCAATAATCCTGCTTTTCATGAAATGACAAAGCATATTGAGTTTGACTGCATTATACACGTGACACAATTCAGAAAGGCTTCATCTCCACCATGGAAGGCCGTATCGGTGATATATCACCGATATATCGGTATCGAGAGGTTGGGGGTATCGAAATCGGAGTGTATATCCTTTTACACGGATATCGGCGATATATCGCCGTATCGACCATATTGGTCAAAAATGAATGGATTCAGTACAAAAGTACAAGATATCGACCGATATCGCCGATATTTCATCGATATCCCTATATATGAATGCTATTATTCATGCAAGCTTGATTCCACTACCTATCTAGTTACACCTAGTAGGGTATGGTGCGACAGGAGGGTGCATACAATGGTTCTTCAACTTGGCGTATATTTACACATTATTTCATGTTGTAAAACTTGAATGAAATCCATTTCCAATATCTATAAGTCAATTCTTCAAAAAAATCTACAAGTCACGAATCAACATTAATGTCGATATGTTCAAAATGATCGATATATTCAATATAAGCTTTATAGATGATCGATATGTGTGGTCTAAGAGTATATTTTTAAGTTATTTAGTGATCTAAGAACTTGGATAAACTCCATTTTCAGTATATAAACAGTACAGCCGTATCGATATATGCGATATAAGGTTCATAGATGATCGATATGTGTTATCTGAGAGAGTAAGATTACATTTATAAATTATTTAGTGATCAAAATACTTGGATGAACTCCATTTTCAATATATATAGAATGTCAACAACTAACAATATCAGCGATATGTTCGATATGACCGATATGTGCACTATAAGGATCATAGTCCTCATAAATGATCTATATGTATTTTGTAGGTGTATATTTGTAGTATTTCATGTTATAAGAACTTGAATGAAATCCATTTACAATATTTATAAGTCAAGGATCAATATTAATATCGATATGAACGATATAAACGATATGTGCGATACCGATATGTGCGATATATGGTCTATAAATGAACCGATATGTGTGATATAAGTGTGTATTTGTACGTTATTTGTTGTTTTAATATCTTGGATGACCTTCATTTCTGAAAAATGCCAAAAAATCGGCTTTTTTGCGCCATTTTCGACATTTCCATCGATATCGTCGATCTATCCCGATATATCCAATTCTGGGCGGACCGAAACGATATCGATATCGATACGGCCTTCCATGATCTCCACCTCCCATGTCAGTTAGGGGAGCAGATTGCAGATATCTTCACCAAGTCCTTGACTTGAGACTCGTTTAAGAAGTGTGGATCAAAGGTAAGCATGATCGACATCTATGCTCCATCTTGAGTGTAGAGGTATTTTTATGTTTCAGTGTTGTTTATTTATTCTCTATCTACATTGTCCATGATATGTAATTTACCCATTGGGAATCTCCCTTATATAAGAGAGTCTTAGGTGCTGTTCGACAAGAGGGGTAAACTCGCCCCCTTTAGCCCACCCCTTCTCTTTTCTATGTAGACCTCACTTTTTTTTTAAATTAAATAAATCAATTCACCATCATTAATTCCATCAAAAAAAATATATTATACCATCTTATCATATAAAAATTATAAACTACTCAACTTCTACTCACTTTTCCAAACTTCAATAAATCACATCACAATAACTACTCACTTTTCCAAACTTCAAAACAATCATATCACAACAAGCCCACTTCAAACCCACCCCCAGTTTAACCCTCTATCCAAACACCAAAACACAAAAACGGGTTAGCCCCTATCAGTTTAACCCACTTTAACCCACATACCAAACACACCTGTGTTTGGATAGTGGGTTTAGGTGGGCTAAACTGGTTGCAGGTAAACCCTTTTCGGGTTTTGGTGTTTGGATAGAGGGTTAAACTGGGTGTGGGTTTGAAGTGGGCTTGTTGTGATATGATTGTATTGAAGTTTGAAAAAGTGAGTAGTTATTGTGATGTGATTGTATTGGAGTTTGAAAAAGTGAGTAGAAGTGGGGTAGTTTATAATTTTTATATGATATGATGGTATAACATATTACTTTTTGATGGAATAGATGGAATAAAATTATTTTATTTAATATTTTAAAAAAGGAAAAATGTGTACCCACTTGGAAAGAGAAAGAATGGGATAAGGGGGGTAAACCCTTACCCCCCTACCCGAACGACACCTTAGGGTCTCATGAATAATGTAGATTATTTTTCTATCATAAACCAATATTGGGGTTGGGCATTATTTGGCTTAACCTAAATAAATACTATCTAATAGCTGAAAAGATGCTATATAAATTGGATTATTTAATTTTCGGGTAAGAGGTAACAAGGAGCTTTGTGGCAAGGTTTCGTAAATTTATTTTGAAAGCTGATTGGCATTAGAACTAGAAGACATGGTAGTGGTGATTCTGGTGAAGAGGATTAAGGGGGGGGGTCTCTAATAGGATCCGACGTTATTTGGTTTAAACCCAAATTACCTAATTAATTCATTTAAAATTAGTTAAATAAATTAGGTCATTTGGGATTTGGGTTGGACTCATTTTATATTGCCTTCTACGGGTATTGAGTTAGTTGATGGATCTAATATCCTCCTAACCCATCCAAATAACTTGAACTACCACTTCAAGTTACCCATGGTTTGGACATCCAACTAAACGAATATTAGGGTTGACAATATTTATGTTATTTAATAGTTGAATACGGGCTAAATGAACTGGGTCATTTGAGATTTTTATCAAGTTAGACCCTAAGTCGTATTTTCTATATTGGTATCGGGTTTGTTGATGGGTCTAATGTCCTTCACCTAACAATGGGATTGTGTGGATTATTTCTGGGAGTCCATTTGTTCAGATTGGACAGGCTTGGCTGAATGAAGGATTAGAGTTTGTGCGCATGTGTGGGCTATCTGGTTACTTAGAAAAAATATTATTTTCATGTAGGAGGGGTTTTACTCAAAGAATGTAATTGAGCATGCTAGAGCTTTTTGTGAAAGTTAGCGTTTGTAATTTTGCATTTATGTATATATTTATAAATATATTTTTTGATGGGCCTCTAAAGGAGGTACATCCATTTTTCTAAAAAAAATAGTCCACCTACCCCATGTAAACAATTCAAACCATTGGTTCGAATAACCCATGGTTTTGGGCCTAACCAACTCAACCAATGTATATTTACTATATAGCATTTATAATTCCAAACCTTAATATGTTTTTGAATTTTCACTTCTCATTGTTTCATCTAATTTCTCAACCTGTTAGCTAACGGCCTGACTTTCTGAGCGTTAGTTTAATGCATTCACCATCTCTACGACTCCTCTAATTTTGCTTTGATGTCTCCAACGTTGGTGCTCCCTAACAGACCCAACAATGCACTTTTCATCTCAAGTCTTGTTTTTATTGATAGGTGATCTTAGCCTCCTACCTTATTGATCCCATGAATATGCTACCGCACCTATCCACTTCAGGAACCTAGAATTTGCCATGACATCTCCATAATTTGAACTCAACAATTCGTTCTCCGCTTTAATATCTCTCAACCTGCATCATCCTTCGTGGCTGTGCCTCTGCTTGTAAGATATCTTGTCTTGCATCAATGGCCTCAACCTTGCTTCATCTTAATTCGGTCCAATCTTGTATTAGCCTAATTTTTACTAATCGTATTTGGTTTTTATCCAACCCAATTGCCATGAATAACTTATCTAAACATCTCAATCCAATCTAATTTGATAGGGTGACATGTCATTTTGTCAATCCAAATCAAGTTCAACCTAAAATCATATGACCGAATCCACCCTAGTTAATCAAATGCCCACCTCTAGTCTCTGAGGTTGGATATATTATCTATTGGTAGTCTTTTTATCCACTTAGAGTTTTCTTTATTTACATGTTTGTTTTCATGTTGATATATGTTGCGACATAAATGGATGAGGTGCAAGAAGCATCTTCTTTTTAAAAAAGGGGCTGTTGAGGATGGCACACTGACATTCATGAATGTAATATGTGCTGGGTTTCTTTTTGGAAATGTCACTATGTGGTGGTTATGCAATATTAGAGAATATTCATTTTTATGCACTTTTATATTTTAATTTAGAATAAATGCTAATTTATTATTAATGTTTTACTTTCTAAATACATTAGAATCCCCTAAGATCCAATACATAAATTTAAGCTTAACTTGCGTGTTTTAACAAAATTTTTGATAGTAAAATCATGTACAACAGCAAAGCCTTTTCCCATACTAAGTAGGGTTGGCTTCATGGATTCTTTGCCTACATTCCGATCTATCTTGGTCATTCTCGGGCTTAGATCCAAAAAACTAAGAATTCTTTGTATGGTCTCATTCCAATACTTCTTGGGCCTTCCTCGCACTTTCTTAGCCGACTCAACATCCCAAAACTCACATCTCCTCACCAGTGCCTTAGCTGACCTCCTTTGTAAATGGTCAAACCACCTTAAGCGATTTTCTTGCATTTTATCCTCGATCGGAGCTACACATACTTTTCTTCTGATGGCAATCATTGTTATATATTATTATATTATTAGAATAAAAATGGCTTTAGATTTTGAGTAGATGTCGCCACTAACATACAACTACACTATGAATATTACATGACGTACCTACAACGATGTTGATCATCTAGATCCAAGCAATAGTGTTTATCCAAAGACTAACAATGAAGGATAATAAGACCAATCATTGGAAATCCTGAGAGATCACTATCCCTATAGACTAATACGTAGTCCTATTAAACAAAGTCAAGTCAATTAGTGGAAGATCTGGATCTTTCCATGACCTACAATGAAGATTGTATTTCCCATCGCTGAGATTAATGGTTCCGATCTTTACGTGTGTGGCCGCACATCCACCTTAGCATTTTTATTTATGCTACTTCCAATATCTACACATGTTTATGGTTCACAACCACACGTCAATATTCAAATCCATAGAGCATAACAAGTCTTACATCTGCTTTGTAAAACTTTCATTTGATTTCATAGGATTTTCTTATCACAGAGAACACTGGAGGCTCCTTTCCACTTTAACCAATCTGCATTTATTCTTTTGGTAACATCTCTATCAATTTCCCCATCATGTTGTAAAATAATTCCCAAGTATCACAAAGAATCTCACATATGAATGTTATCGTCACCAGTCTTAACCTTGATTCATTCACCATTGCTTCCATCAAAAGTGCATTCCATATATTCAGTCTTAGCTCTATTCATACGAAATCCTTTAGGGTGCGTTTGGTTGGGGGGTTACCCCCCTCTTTGGGTGGGTTATCCTTCAAAACCCATATTCCCAACCCACTAGTGGGACCCACTCTCTTTCCAACCAAAAAATTATATATTATACCATCATATCATCTAAAAATCATAAAATACTCAACTTCTACTCACTATTCCAAACTTCAATACAATCACATCACAACAACCACTCACTTTTTCAAATTTCAATACAATCATACCATAATAACTACCAACTTTTTCAAATTCCAATACAATCACATCACACAAACCCTCCCAACCCTTAACCCACCAACCAAACACACAAACACAAAACCGGGTTATCCACCCCTGGATAACCCACGAACCAAACGCACCCTTAGTCTCCAATGCATGTCTCCAGACATTAAGCTTCTCATTTACTCCATCTCTAGTTTCATTAATCAACACAATATCATCTACAAATAATATACACCAAGGTATCTCTTCCTGAATGTGACTTGTCATCTCGTCCATAATCCAAGTAAAAAGGAATGGACTTAAAATTGAACCTTGATGCAGACCAATGTTGATGTCAAAATAGCCAGTCTTCTCAGATTGTATCCTTACACAAGATAAAATCCTATTATACATATCTTTTATGAGGTTAATGTATATGACATGTACTTGTTTCTTCTCCAAAACTCTCCAATATCTCCCGTGGGACAAAATCATAAGCCTTTTCTAAATCAATAAAAATCATATGAAGGTTCTTTCTTTTAGCTCTATAAATCTCCATTGTTCTCTTTAGCAAGTGGATGACATCAATAGTTGAGTGACCTGGCATGAATCCGAATTGGTTTTCTTTTACTTTGAAAATTTGCCTCAACCTACTTTCGATCACATGTTCCCAAATTTTCATAGTGTGACTCAACTTGGTACCTCTATAATTTGAACAATTTTGAATGTCTCCTTTGTTCTTATAAAGATGTACCACGATGCTTTTCCTCCAATCTTCAGGCATTTATTGTTTCGCCTAATAATATTGAATAAATTTGTAAGCCAAGTCAAACCACGCTCACCTAAAACTCTCCAAACTTCTATAGGAATGTCATTAGGTTCTACACCTTTCTCAGATCTCAACCTCCAGAGTCTCCTCTACTTCTTTTGTATTCGTCTATAGATTGCACGATTCAAGTAACTTTCACTACTAGTTAGATTTCCCAAAGTGATCTCTCTATTTCCTTCTCCAGTAAAAAGTTATGGCAATACTGCTTCCATCTAGTCTCTATATCCTTCTGAGTAACTAGCATGCAATCTTCCTCATCTTTAATGCATCTCACATGAGAAAGGTCTTTGGTCTTTCTTTCTCTTGCTTTAGTCAACCTGAATATATCTTTCTGGCCCTCTTTAGAGTCTATATTTTTGTACAAAACTTCATAAGTTTTTGACTTAGCTTCGCTTACCGTCTTCTTTGTTTCCTTCTTCGCTATTTTGTAGTTTGCGACAGTTTCATATGTTCTATCCTTAGACATATCTTTTAAAAAATGCTCTTTTAATTTGAGCTTCTCTTGCACCCCTCCACTCCACTACCAAGCATCTTTTTGGCATGGAACTCTTCCCTTTGACTTACCTAGCATCTCTTTGGCTACCCTTCGGATACAAGATGCTACCACCTCCCACATCTCATTTGTACTTCCGTTACAATCCCAAGATAAGTCTACTAAAACCTTCTCTCTAAAGCTTGACATCTTCAATTGAAGATTACTCCATCTAGTTGTAGTGATCTTGGAAAACCTACCAAACCTTTTATTTGCACATCCATAACTGACATGCGATGTTGGGTGGCCAGACTCTCTCCTGAGATTACTTTGCAGTCTTTGCAAGACAACCAATTTCTTCTCCTCAATGCAAAGTAATCTATCTATGTTCTAGTCGAACCATTCTTATAAGTAATTAAATGCTCCTTCCTCTTCTTAAAGAGGGTGTTTGCAATGAAAAGATCACAAGTCATTACAAAATCCAGAATGGCTTTTCCCTCTTCATTCCTACCCTTGAAGCCATGTCCTCCATAAACACTACCATACCCTGAGCATCATTTCCCACATGTCCATTAAGATCTCCACCTAGGCAAATCATCTCTCTTTGCGTGATTCCTTCCATAATCATATCCAAATCCTCCCAAAGATCTTTTTTAGTCCTTTCATCTAAACCAACTTGCGGTGCATAAGCTGAGATGATATTCGTAATTTCTTCTTCGAGTACCACTTTTAGCAAAATAATCCGATTCTCGAATCTTTGCCCCTCAACCATGCAATCCTTCAAATCTTTATGAACAACTACTCTAACACCATTTCTGCCCTTATCTTTATCCGAATACCAAAGTTTAAAGCATGTCTTCTTGATCTCCTTTGTTTTTTCTCCAACTCATTTTCTCTCCTATAGACATAATATCCAAATCTTCTTTCTTTCCATCGTATCGACTATCTCCATCGATTTACCAGTCAAAATGCCAATATTTCAACAACATATCTGCAACTTCCTTTGCAACCTTTTTTGGACTAACTTCTTTATCCACATGCGTCTAACATACGAGAACCCTTGCAAATTTTGAACTGCATCCGAGTGGCGATGCAACAGAACTGGCTTATTTACTTGCATGCGTTCCTCATTCGAGAACTCTTGCAAATTTTGGCCTACATCCATGCAACGATGTAGTGGCTGTTGCCAATTTCTCATTGCATTCGGGAGATGCAACACATCTCTAGTAGGGAACGCCCCAACGAAATCGAAATATTTTCTTAAATCCATGTTTAAAAGATCCGAACTATTTCGAGACAAATTCCTAAATAGTGTTATTAAAAAAACATAATTTAGGAATTTGTCTCTCTTGCGCTTGTGCAGGTTGTCGGCTACCTAGCGTACAATCTTCCTCAATTTACCTGGGCTTGGGACTGACCATGGCTGAGTTATAGTAAAATCATGTAGACATTATTTAAATATAACCATTAATCTCTTTAATATAACACATAAAATATTAATAAGAGCAAGTTATTAAAATTATTAAGTGTCAAAACATTAGCTTTATTATCGACTCTATGTAGACGAGATGACATATGGAATATGCACGATATCATAGAATACGTGTTCTATACTGCCTAAATATGGACAGAGTTGACTATGCAGATTGAAATGTATTCGATATAATGGGAGGGTGGTTGTTGATTGAATGCGAGAGTTGGGTGTGGGAGTGGGGTTGGGAATCTCGAACATGCTGGGAGGGGGTTGTGAGATTGTGGCAATATTAAATAGGGTATGTTACTGTTGCGAGTTGCGGAAGCAAACACACACAAACAAGACCAATCAAGCAAGATGCAAATACATTGATTTACAAGGTTAACATGTAATTGGGCTATGTCTTTGGGCGGTGGCAATCGGCTTTCAGTATGTAGAGAAGAAGAAAATACAGAGGATCCGGAGAGCCCTAACCCTAGGGGGGTTTATATATTGCTCTCGTAAATACAGATTCCTGAAACAAACTGATCCATATACACGAATACAAATAAAACAGTTATTAAAAATTTCGCACGTCATATAATAGTTCTTCAACCTGAGCCAAATGGTCAGGCTTTAAGTCATATCACCATCAATTATCACTTATGATAGATTTGCAGCAGAAGCATGTTGTTGAAATGATGGTGGGTATGGGTGCCACATAAGGCGCTTCATGCTTGTTTTCTAAAAGGATTTGATTCTAGGTAACTATTGTGAAATTGATACCGAAGCGATAGTTGAAGAATGGAAACGACTTTAGTTTTTGGTTGGAAGATCTAATGGATTGTTTTTTTTTGAGTCTTTTGCTTGCATTGAGTATGTTTGTGGTGGCACCCGAACATCCCAATCATATTTGATTGGGTGATTGGTTGCATTTTGTCAACCCATAACCCAAATTGAATAACCAAAGCCCACTAATGTTAATCAATTTCCCGACTCTAGTCTCTTTGGTGATATAGAAGTAGTCGGTCCTCTCAGTTTTTCTTGGTTGCATGCTTGTTTTCCGGTTGTCTACAAAAGCTGTGAAGCAAATCGACGAGGTGTAGAGATGTTTGTTTTAGTTGATTGTAGATTGTGACCTGCTAATGTTCATGATGCAGTATGCGGTTTGTTTGGACATGTCACTGCATAATGGCTATGCATTGTGCGAAAATTGGGTAGGGAATATGCAGTTTTATGCAGTTTTTTCATTTTTTACTTCACAATAGTTGATAATTTATTATTAACTTTTATGCTAGTTTTGGTATAACCTTTGATGATAAAATCACATAGATGTTATTATATATATATATCTACATTGGTCTCTTTAATATAAGGCAGAGAAACTACTAATAAAAGGACATCACGCAAACAAGCAAGTGTTAGAACATGTGTTATATTCTACTCTATTTAGAAAGCGAATTGAATATGTTCTGTATACGACATGAATTTGGGAAGCTATGCATTTTGAATATGTGACCTAGTGTCCTATTTATCACATAAACATATGCAATAATATATATGGGTTGATCAAGAACCTTGTAACATTTGTTTGTTGTAATGCAACATGTTTGTAGACTTAATTTTAGGTGGGAGGTGATCAGAGCTTGCACTCTTTTAATGAGGTTTGCTGTCCAAGTGGATCTTGAATACGTTTGGAGAGGTGGTGACCTTTGTGGCAATGTTGAAAGGAAGGGAAATGGTGTTGTAAATGCCTTTATGTTCTAGAAGGGTTGGATATTCTATGTACCGAAAGTGAAGTTGATTCTACAATGACAAATAGGGAACATGAAGAACTTCAAATTATGGTTTGAAGACCCAACTGATGGAGTATCGCGAGGGGATTGGTTGCATGACATTTCGAGGAGGCATGGTTACATTGTTTTGCAACATCGTTGTTGGATAAATGTTGCATGGTTTTGTTTGCTCATCATGCTGCATGATGTGGTGGTGTGTGCCAAGGTATTGAGTGCTTATGATGCTGCCATTTTGCCAAGTTTGACATGGGACATGTTTATGGAAATGTCGTCGGTATGATGATGGATTTTGGAATCAAGAACAAATGATCAAAATCACATAGTTTCAACATTATAAAATTTCTAATAGTTTTTCAATGCATAAGTAATTTAATTTTACTCTGATCCTACATTTAAGTTTAAGGGAATTTGAGATGTCAAATTGTGTATTTTTACCATATTGATAGTCTTTATGTTAGCAAAAAAATTGGATCTTGTGGGAAAATCTCTCTTTGTGGGGGTTGTGTTAGGTAGCAGACAACAAGGAAGGCTGTATCGATATTGATATCGTTTCGGTTTTCCCGGAAATGGATATATCATGATATATTGCTGATATATCGACGATATCGGTGGAAATGTCGGAAATAGCTCAAAAAAGCCATTTTTTGTAGATTTTTCAGAAATTAAGATCATCTAAGATATTAAAACAACAAATAACCCACAAATACACACTTATGTCACACATATCGGTCGTTTATAACCCATATATCACACATATCGGTCATATTGAATATATTGCTGTTAATGTTTATTCCTAACCTATAGATATTGGAAACACTGTTTCAGATTTCGCGAAATTTTGGCGAAATTTCGGTTTCGACAAGGAATCGCAATCTCGAGCAAAATGGCGATATGAGGGCAGTTTCCGGTCATTTCTTCCCAAATGATGGTCAATATAGGCGAAATGTCATAGAAATTTCGTCGAAATTTCGACGAAATATCGTATCGACAGAGTATAGATACGATATTCGAAACCGATATTTAAACTCTTGATTAGAAATGGATTCCATTCAAGTTCTTATAACATTAAATAACTTACAAATATACTCTTAGATGACACATATAGATCATTTATGAAGACTATGATTCTTATATTGCTCACATCGATCATATTGAACATATTGTTGGTACTGTTAATTGTTGACCTATATATATATATATATTGAAAATGGAGTTCATCCAAGTTCTTAGATCACTATATAACTTACAAATATACTCTTAGATCACTCATATAGATCATCTATGAAGCTTATATCACATATATCGATCACTTCGAACATATCGATATTAATGTTGATTCTCGACTTATTGATTTTTTGAGCAATTGACTTATAGATAATGGAAATAGATTTCATTCAAGTTCTTACAACATGAAATAACTTGTAAATATACACTTAGATATTCATAACACATAATTATAGATCATCTATGATCCTTATATCAATCGCTCATATCGGTCATATTAGTCACATGACATAGTGAATGGCATTGACATGAGTCATTTGATTCAAATAATGTACATAATGTTCAAGGAGACGATGTTTCTTTGATTTCATGATTTATCTATTTAAAAAAACAAATGAAAAATATTTAAATCAATGTAATATTATAAAACAGATTACCTAAAACCAAGAATTCTGTGGAGGATCTGAATCGGCCTCTCTGCGTTATCTCTCATAACAGATATAACATTTTTTAAGAGACATAATAATATTCTCGAGGGGGGGGGATGAATTAAAATTGATTGGGCACCCCCAAGTGGAAGAACCATAGTAGGCCCTTTTGTCGCTCCATACCCTTACCAGTAGGGGGTCTCGCCGCCCGGTTTACCGGTTAGCGAGCTTGGGGGGGGGGGGGGCAGTTTGCCCCCCCCTCGGGGGTGCAGGACAACGTCCTCGACTCGAAACAAATTATATAAATCATTGTGTGTTAAAATACTAGGTGTAGCTAAATATGTGTTTTAATAATGGATGTAGATAGACAAGTAGTGGAATCAATCTTGCATGAATAATAGCATTGGTATATAAAGATATTGACGAAACATCGACGATATCGATTGATATTCGGGATTTTTTGTACCGAATCCAGTAAAAAATGACTGAGATAAGCCGATAGGGAGATATATTACCGATATCCCTGTAAAAGGATATACAGGGTGATTTCAAAACCCCTTCCCTGTCGAAATCGATATATCGGTGACATATCGCTGATATATTGCCGATACTGCCTTCTATGATAGACAACCAACCTAAAAAATAGTCCGATCTTTCAACATGGATTTGAGCAAGAATCCATGTAATTGACCCTGCTTAAAATAGAATGTTTTACCACTTTATGAAAACACATTTCACAAAATCCATGGCCTCAATTTTCAGCGAAATTCGATCGAATTTCTGTCGAATATCGATATCCAGTCGAAATCGAAATTCGACCGAAATGACCGAAATATGGGTGTAGTACAAAAAATGACCGAAATGACCGAAATTTCGGTCGAAATTCCACCGAAATTCCAACGAAATTCTGTTTTGGTCGATACCGAAATGGTGACCGAAACCGACATTTAAGGCCTTGACAAAATCACATATTTCAAAGTTAATCAGTTAAATTATTACATTATTTAACATGAAATTGATTGAGATAAAAGTAGAAAGATATATAAAATAAGCATCAAACCAAAAATATATTCTAAAATTGATATTATAATTAGAGAAAACAAAGGTGCAATTACCTCATTGCAACTTATGCCACCTTACAGAATATTATTTAAGAAATTACTTAAATATAAGTTGACCAGTCTAACTTAATTAATTGAAACATTGTTGTGAGTAAATATAATTTCAAATTTGAGAGTAATGAGTAACACACAAGAAATTATTAGAAAAAACTAACATATAGGGAATCACTGTCAGATCAAGTCTCAAGTCTAAAAATGTGCAAGATTAGTAAAGAGCGAAAAAAGATGTAAGAGACTGAATGCAAGTAAGAAGCAAGGAGTAGATCGTGAAGTTTCATAGTCTCATGCTTTCTAATATTTTTTTTGAAAGGAAAAAAGGCGAGATTGAGAAGACGTCTCCTCGAAAACTTTATATTCACAAATTAACGTATAACAATTACATTTGCCTGTCTCTTCTTGTGCGGTCTTCTTGTGCTGGTTGCTTTATGCCACTCGTTGCTTGGGTGATTTTGCTATCAAGGATTGGTGTATTTTTTTGACATGAAGGTACTACGATGACAATGTAATTCTCCATGCTCTTCATTCTTTTCATGGTCTGTAAGTATGCTCTTTCTTGGTTGAATCTAACTTGGGCGTAACCCATCTCAAGTTTACACTCCATTTCCTTTCAAAAAAAATGTATGACAATTACAAAGACTGAGAATCTTGTAGAATCCTGGTGTGTTCCATAACTGTCTCAGAACTTTTGTCACTTTATGGTATTGGGTTTTTGGGCCATTCCTGCTCAACTTAGGCGGAATGCAAAGATTGCCTCCTTCAGGGTGGACACACCAGAGATACCACTATGGAAGAGTGAGAATTCTAATCCCATTAAGAACACACGAGTTAAGGGATGAGGCAAGCATGCATATTATAGGGGCGCATGCCTCCCAAAAGGTAATGGAAGATGCAGAGATTTCTCTGTCAGACAGAGATTGGTCCTCTTGTTCAAAGTCAGAAGGGAGCTTGATTGGAAGAACATAAAATCTTTCGCCATGGATGACCACACCCATTCCTGGCCAACCAAATGACCCAAGAGTCTGCCACAACATACTGCTGATTCATGGAATCTCAAAAAGCAGATCATAACTCTATGAAATCATGTCCTGATTTGTTGCATCCTACACTTCCGATCGCAGCTGACAGGACCACCAGTTCTTGAATGAATTTGGCTTACCCACATCGTTCATAGATGGTCACAAGACTCACAGCCCATCAACTACATGAATAGCTTGACGGCAAAGGGATTTTCTAGGTCTAGAGATGAATGAACTCCGTGGAAACAATAGCAGGATAAAAAGATCATGATTGTGTGGACAATATAAAGCCTTGTATGCCTTGCGTATCGGAAAACCACCATCAATACAGATCTAGTGGTGATGCCCAACAGTATGGCTTCCTACACCAGAAAGACCTTCCATGAACAGTAGTAACTCTGCCACCCTATGATTCGGCAACCTTTAACAAAAGTGTGGTTACAAACCACTCCCTCCCTAAGCCTCATCAGCATTATCTCACAATCTGCCACCAGAGTGAAGAGCCGAGGTAAATTGTCACAAAGCATGACATGCTCAATACCATAATTAATCTAAAAATGAAAACTCCCTTCATCGCCCAAAGCCAGCCTGAAGAGATACAAGACTGCAAGGAGCACTGAGTATATAGCCCTTCAGAAATTCGACTGAGCATGCACAGTCTTTTTTGTGTAGAGAGTCCTCGGTGGAGGAAGTGGAGTGGTTTGCTATTGGTGGACGGGTTGATCGTCAGATTTTCAAGGGAGCATGCAACTTCAGTGCTTTTCAGTGGAGCGTGTCAGCTTTAATGTATGGTAGTTTACATGAGTTGGGATTCTTGAGAAAATGGCATTTGACATAAAATGTATCTATGCTTTAAGGTGAAGGATACCTATGTAAATATTCAAGCATAGACTTATGTTTGCAATATGGAAACAGTTCAAAAATACGTTTTAAATTGGTCTTGTACAAAAAGTTGGAGGGTCATTAATCAGGATGTGTTCGATTAAGCTGGATTTATTTTATTTCTTACCCTTCGAAATCAAGCTCTTCCTGTTTTTTTTAAATTCTTGCTAACTGTTTAAACACATGTCACTAATGCTCCCCTAACCAACTCTACCTTATCCACCACTTCAATTGGAGCAGGCTACCCCCATAATTTATTTCCTTGCCTGTTATGCAACAACGCAGACATAACTATTAGTTATGGATGATGATTTCAACATCCATCACTATATGCTTATTGATCCATACTTGGTCTTTTTATGTCCTTTTTTGGGAACCATTAGTTTGTATTTTTCACGGCATACTGTTGCTTCTATTATAGTTGACTAGCATGGAATTGATTTTATTGTTTTTTAATTGTTTACTTGCCTGTTTCTATAATAGGTGATACACTATGAGCTGCCAAACAGTCCGGAGATCTTTGTTCATAGATCTGGTCGAACGGGAAGGGCCGGTAAAAAGGGGAATGCAATTGCCATATATACGGAATATGAAAATCGTGAAATTAGGATGATCGAACAACATATTGGATGCAAATTTACTGAGGTATGTGAAGATTCTTTTTACTATGTGCACACTCACTCCTCTATTAAAGATTGTGCACTAAGTAGTCACTTCAAAACAAGTCATGGAGGGGTTATAAATCGAGTATGCTGCCATTGCTTGCAGATTGTATTTTCTTAGAGTGGGATATGCGATCGTTTTATCTAAATACATGCATTTACACATCTCTTCATGATTCCTGTTATGATAGGATAGTTTACGTCTTTAGTTGATTTTGACAGATATGATTGGATGAACTCTGCTTGTTGGTTGACCCACTAACACTGGTAGTTAGGTTTATCTTTACATTTGCATCACTTAATCTTAGGGGGTTGGGTAGGTCAGAGAAGAGGGTGGCTTTGCGACATGGATCTTGAGCACATGACGGATGTGGTGATGTTGCTGGAAACAAAGATGTCCCTGGAGATTGAGAGAGCATGGAGGGAGGTGGGGGGGGGGATAGCGGCTGAGTCAAGGCCCTAAATGTCGGTTTCGATCACCATTTCGGTGATCGTCGAAACGGAATTTCGGTCGAAATTCGACCGAAATTTCGGTCATTTTTTGTACTAGGGCCCTCATATTTCGGTCATTTCGGCCATTTCAGTCGAATTTCGATTTCGATAGGATATCGATATTCGACAGAAATTCGACTGAATTTCTCTGAAATTTGAGGCCATGGGTTGAGTGTAGATCGTTGGCGGCTGAAGGGGCGTTAGGAGGATTGCTTATGGGGTGGGATGCGAATTATGCTTGAGTTGGAGGGAGAGGAGCGATGGGGAAGACACATTCTTACAACACTGTTATGGCTGAGGGCTGATAAGTAGAGGATATTGGCTACAAATTTGTATAGGTTGTGCAATGGGATCAGCATGGACTTTCTTGGGGAGGAATTGCTGTTGGCCGGGGCGATGGCACTTGATTTACCATGGATCGTCGATGGGATCTTAATGTGACACTGCTTTTGGAGGACCGTCTTGAGGGGCACGGGGAAGGGACAATGGCTCGACGTTGTTGATGGGAGTCATGGGGGAGCTTCAGCTGCAGATCATCAACGTAGCAAGGTGTTTGTACACACGGAGGAACGCGAGAGCCATGCCATGCATTGATCATTTTTTGATGTCCCCGGAGGCATTGTTGGCATTTTTCCCTTGGATGGCACCCGTACTTTGCCGAGGTCGTACTCAGATCATACTCCTATTCTCTAGGAGGACTTTCAAGAGTCTATTGCGGAGTTTTGGGTGGATTGTAGGGTTGGGTCTGCGACTTGCAGGTTGGCTAGCGGACTGATGCCTGATTGTGCCGAGGAGGCATTTGATGGAGTTCAAGAGGACCAATCAGGCTCAGTGTCGAGACATGAAGAGCATGGTTCAGGAGGAGGTGAGTAGGTTGTATATTTTGGAAAATGACAAGGCCTTGGCGGTAGAAGAGGTGGTGGCGAGGACCATGCACTTGGAGGAGATTTTGGATGAGGACAAAAAGGTAGAGGTTGTATGGAGGCAGAGATCTAGGCATCGGTGGTTGAAGGAGATGCGAATACTAAGTTTTTCCATGCTGTGGTCAGCAGAAGAAGGCACATGAATATGATACATTCGATCTCGGTTGGGGGGGTTGGAGGTTGAGGGAGACACGGAGATTGGGTATGCGCTACGATCACACTTTGAGGCCTTTGGCAAAGAGAGAGCTCGATTGGGATGGGGCTGGTAGGGAAGGGGTGTTTCATAAGTGTCTGGGGAGGAGGCGAGGAGGCTGGTCAGGGAGTTCACGGAGGCGGAGGCTAGGCAGATGTTTTTCAGCTCAATGCGGATGAGGCACCATGGCCAGATGGGTTCTCGATGTGTTTCTACAAAGAGTTTTGGGAGACGGTCAAAGGGGATGTCTTGGAGGTGTTGGCGGAATTTCGGCAGGGGAATAGTGGATTTGAGAGGTTGAATAAAGCGCTCAGCTTCTTTTTACTGAAGAAGGGCACACCCGTGAGGGTTGAAGATTACATGCCCATTGTGTTGTCCAATGCTGCATATCTTTTGATCTCGAAGATTCTGGCAAATCGATTGAGGAAGGTATTATATGGAATTATCTCGGTGGAGCAATCGACTTTCGTACCTGGGAGGGCTATGATGGATGGATTGGTGATAGCAGCGGAGATGGTGATGGATTGGAAAAGAAGCAAGACCAAATGTGTGATGTGGAAGGTTGATTTTTCCAAAGTTTATAACTGTGTGGATTGGAGATTATTGTGGGACTCATTGGGGAGAAGGGGCTTCTCGGGGCAATGGATTGCATGGATCAGGTGATGTATCACGACTGCATCCCATGTGGTACTGGTGAACGGTAGACCGGAAGGGGATTTCTTTCAGTCACAGACGGAAAATCATGTAAGGTTGCTCGCTGACACCACTCCTCTCTGTGATTGGGTTCGATGCGTTAGCGGTAATGATGAGGTTGGTGGTTGGGGAGAATTGGTGTTCTGGCTACATAAATGATGACATCGATACCATTGCTGCAATATGGTGATGACATTGTGATCTTTCTTGGGGTTGAGGCTGAGAAGATTTGGCGGACCATCATCATGGACATTTTTGGGGACATTTCTGGACTCAATCAATAAGAAGTCAGCGGTTGTCCCGTTTGTGCTTTCAGAGGAGGACGTGGGGAACATGTTAGAGATTTTGGGATGCCCCACTGTCACGCTTCCAATTACGTACTTAGGGCTCCCTCTTGTGGTTAGGAAGCCAAGAACTGATGATTGGAGGGTGTTGTCAGAGAGGGAGGGGAGGATGGTGGGGTGGAAGACAACATTGCTTTCAAGGGGAGGAAAGTTGGTACTTCTGAATCATGTTCTCTCAGCTATACCTATTTTCTTCTGCTCCATGAGGTCGTTGCTGGCTGGTGTGCACTCCAAGATAGAGGTTATCATGAGGATTTTTTTTGGGTCTGATGGATGTCAGAACAAGAGGGGGTCCACCTTGTGGATTGGGATAGGGTGACGACGATTAAGAGGAAGGGAGGCCTGAGGGTGTTGCGGATGGAGGAGATAAACAAGGCATTCGTGGTAAAGTGGGTGGTTAAGAATTGCGGTAAATTCGAAGATCTGGTGTGTCGATTGTTGAAGATTTATGGGATGACCATGTCGTTGGGGTCACCCCAGGACGAATGCCCTCGTCTTTGTAGAAGGGGATTACTGCGGTTTTACCAGAGATCAGTATCAGGTTGAGACCGGTGTTGGGTGATGAGGTTGGGTTTCAATTTTTGAGGGACAACTTGTTGGGGGACAATGTGCTGGGTGATCGTTACCCGCGTCTCAGGAGGTTGGAGGGAGACAAAGAGGTGAGGGTGCAACAGGTGTGGGACTATGGAGTGTGGTCTTTGATTTTTGTGTCGCCATTGTCGGATCCGAGGGTGGAAGAGCTCTTGGCTTTACAGACGGGAGCTGTTTCAGTGTGAGGGTCTGGCTTCTGGCAGAGACCATTACGCTTGGGGTGACGACAATTCACAGTGATGAAGGCTTACCGCTCTCTTATCCAGGAAGGGATGGAGGTTGAGGATGAGGCTAGAGTGGACACATGGATGATTTGACATTGTAGGGTGTCGAGCAGGATCAAGGTCTTTTTATGGTTGTTTAGGCTTGGACGCGTTTTGACCAAGGCACATCTTGGACGGATATTGGGCTTGGAGGATGTTGCATGTGATAGGTGCAGGTGGTGGTGGAAGACATGGATCATTTGTTCTTCTCGTGTCCGTGGTCAGCAGAGGTTTGGAGCCGTACGGATATTGCGTGGCTTGCGGGTCATGATTGCAGTTCTTTCTGGAGAGAGATGTCAGAGCGGTGTGCGACGTTGGGTATGAGGACAGTTCATTCTCATTTGCTTTGACGTGGTCGATCTGGTGTGCCAGGAACACGGTCATTTGGGGGTGGGGGGCAGACTTTTAGTACGAAAAACGTGCTTCGGCATTGTAGAGCGTTGTGTGTTTCTCGGCGAATGTAAGGTGATGTATTTCTCGGCGAATGTAAGGTGATGTAAAGCGTAACATGTAACATGTAACGCGCGGCATGAAACCTCTTTACTTTGTTACTTATACACACATATACATTCTGGTCGGTTCCTTATTGGGATCCAGCATCTTTTTCTTCAAAAAAAATGTTGTAGCTGTTTGCTGTATGAGATTGCATTTTTTTTCTGACTGGGCAGTGTCAGCAAATTTCCTGAAGGTTCTTTATAGCTGCAAATAAGTATTCACTGAGATGGTTATTATATATGGCAAATTTGGATCTTTTTATACCCATCTTGAATGTGCTAATGCTGCATTTTTTGGCAGCTTCCAATTATCAAAGGTGAAGGGGGTGGCCTTGATATGTTTGGTGGAGGTCGTGGCGGGAGGTTTGATTCACCTAGTCGATCTAGCTCTGGTGGGTCATGGGGTTCAAGCTCCGGCCGTGGTGGAAGCTACGGTAGATCTGAATTTGGCAGCTCTGGTGGCTTTGGTTCCTCATCAGGTCGATCCGGTGGATACGGCAGCAGAGGCTCAGGCCGGTCCGGCTTTTTCGATACAGGTTCTAATGGCTCAGGGTTTGGTCGTTCCAGTTCCTTTGGCTCGCCGTCCGGTCGAAGTGGATTTGGTGGATCAGGCTCTGAACGATCTGGACTCTTTGGAGGATCAGGCTCTCGCCGATCTGATGGCTTTGGCGGGTCTGGCTTCAGCCGTTCTGCAGGGTTTGGTGACTCCAGCCGGTCTGGAGGGTTTGGTGACTTGGGCCGCTCTAGCAAATTCGGCGACTCTAGCCTCTCCAGCAGGTTCGGTGACTCTGGTTCGGACTCTTAATCTAGGTGGTGTGGCAGGCCTAGCTCAAAGGGCATTGACCCCATTCAGTTTTGATGGTGATAAATCAAGCAAGACAATTCTTCTGAGTACTATCCAGAAATCACTGCTATCAACCTTCTTATATATGTAGAAGTGGTGATGCAGAGATCGAGATGGTACCTTTTGTAGCTTTTGGTGTGGGGTTATGAACTTGTCCATGTCAAATATGCTGCATACACGGCTGGAGATCGTAAATTTCAGCCCGAACCATCCATGCCGGGTTAGATCCTTTAGTATACATAATTTGGGGTATAGCTATGTGGTCTGACAAGCCAACTACTATCCCCATCAGGGTATAGCTATGGTTGTGAAATGCCAATTATTATCCCCGTTTACAATACTAATTTAGTAATTTATTATGTTTGATCTCATCGCCATAAAAATTATGCAGTTTGTTTAATCTTTTCTGCAACCGGATCTTTTTTCGCCATTTTCCAACTTCACTTCTGTCAGTGATCTCATCGCCATATATATTATGCAGTTTTTGAAGGAATCAGCTCAGAAATTGATGTTACATGCATGTGATGCTGTACGCATATTTGAGAAAAGAAATTTGTTCGTTTTATATCTTTTGATAAATCATGGGGTGCTTATGTTTATAGCTAAAGTTGTTCTTGTCTACGCCTATTAGGTTTATAACAATTAACAAATATTTGATGGGCTGTGCGTCACGACGTGGACTGGTAAATGGTCACGAACTGATTTGCATGTGTGAATCGAAGGCCTTTGTGTGAATGGGGAGCTAAGGTCTTCTTGTTTCCATTTGTGACGTACCCTTTGGTGTTGATATTATTATTACTATATAGTGGTTGTTTGCTTCTTGTCTTGTAGCGACGACCTTACATTTAAAGTCAACAAAGCACGTCCGAATCATATGGGTTTGATCGAACGATGTTCAATTCGCCATTAAATGACCTTTGATTTTATGTCGAATCATTTCGTCGATATTTAATTTTATGTAATGGTTAAAAAACAATAAAAAGAAGCTTATCTTCCCCATTGACAACCTTACGTGGTGTGTATTCCCAGAGGTTGCGTTTTTTCTGTCTACAAATTGGAGGCAGCTTCTTGTATCAGTTGTCTGGATACGGATTTACGTGGCAAAAATACAATTTAAATACGGAGACGATTCAAAAAATAAAAGCTTGAACCCAGAGATCCGATGAATCGAAAACACGACAGTAATGTTGATAGTGAAGTCTGAAAGGGTCCATCGAAAAGCATGGTAGATGGCGTATAACGTTAGATGTGACGGAGACTACTGTCAGTAATTGTGTGAATGGAGAAGCAGTCGGTGTCATTGAGTTGCCGAATATTCATCTCTTGGAAAACCATTCGTCGAAACGAGTCATCCGGGGATGAACAAACCCTTGATGCATTGTACCTCATCGCATGATGGGAGCAGATCCCACGATCACATCTTTCAAATGGTCGACCTTTGAGATTCGTATTCATGCTCCTCTTCTTTGACCTGTGTTTTTCATGCATTCGACTAAAATCTGCAACCACCTGTCACTACAAGAAAAATGAGTTGTGGCCACGGAATATGGCTACGGAAACTTGTGGCCACAATAATTCCGTGGCCACTAGTTTCTCGTAGCCACAATCCGTTGTCAGAGTCTTCTTATAAGAGTTGTGGCCACGATAAGTTCTATGGTCACTTGTTGTGGCCACGATAAGTTCTGTGGCCACTTGTTGTGGCCACGACATATTCGTGGCTAGAGAACTCCCGCGACGAGACTTGTGGCTACGGCTACTGGCCACGACGTGTCGTTGCCAGAGCCCAATTCCGTTGCCACAAATCCCATATCCGTGGCCATAATTCTGTAGCCATAACTTGTTTTCCTTGTAGTGTGTATCAGTGTATGGGACTCCAAGTCACGTGAGGGATCTTCTTTAAGTTCGATAAGCTCACCATATGCACCTTATGTCCTGATATGTAGCCGTAGACGCTTGTACTTGCATGTATGACAATGATTCGTGCTACTTCTTGCAAATTTGAGATTTGCTCTCTATCAAGTTGTTCACGCCAAAATAGATTTTAGAATGATCTCTTCATCCTGATTCCGTCACACGAAATTAAGTCTTTCTACATGGGTACGGAGAAGCTCGCATTTGGTCTAGACAACGGAGAAGAAAGGAGGCTATATGGTGGACGACCAAGACCAAGGGTGGAGATGGGATGGGTAGGTCATAACCAAAAGGAGAAAAATAAGATAACTTTTCTTTTCTATTTTATTTTCTTTCTTCACAGGACAAGACTTATTGACATGGAATTTAGTTCAATTAATTGAAAAGAGAACCCGAGGCCTCCTTATATAGGGTCAATACGAGTAATATGGGATTCTACTCCTATATGGACGTCCGTGATGAGAGGGGACTATATAGAAAGAGAGAGTTTTCTCTCTCCACTATGCCTCTTCTCTAAATTTGACTTTCACCTCAATTTGAAATAGGAAGTCTCTATATTTCGAATTTGAATAAAAATGATGAGATAAATAAAGAATATTTTCTCTCTCGAATCCATGCATCCATCACGGAGAAGGAAAATTCAACTTTCTTCTCCATTCACACATAATTTCTAATTCTATTAAAGTTTGGACTTGGTCTTAAATAATTATAGATTTATCTCTCTAGATAGTTATCATTAATTATTTATATAATAACTATAAAAATCTTTCAAGAATTAATGAATCCAATTCGGTAGTACATAATCATATAGAAATCTAATTTATGTTTTTTAATGGAAAATTTGAATCCATTTCATATCAACATTGATTAATTATGTGTCATATTCACATAAGTTTTAAAATAAATATGAATTATATTCTTATTATTAATTATTATAGATATATATCCATATTCATTAATGCCAATAATGTGAATTATATCTATGTATTCTCTATCAATTTTTTTGATGATGACAACAATTATTATCTTGTTAACAATTATTATCTTGTTATTTAATATCTCAATCTAAGATTCCAAATCCAATTAAGAGTTATATGAACAATTCATGGATACTTATAGATAATGTAAGGGAGACTATATAGACCGTGTATGTAGGCTTGATAATTACATTTACTTCTAATCAAGATTTAGAACACTTTAGGTAATTCGAATCAGATACTGTTTGAATTGTTTCTCCAATCGATTTCAAACTCTTTTGGATCAATTTTCAATACTTTGTATCTAGAAATTGATTCTTTTAATTGATATTTAATCAAAAATCAAAATTTAGGTCAGTCTTGTGTTCCACACAAGGCGAGAACACAGTCATCGAAGCGACCGATGAGAACCTTGGACTAATTCAACAATTAACCCACAAATGAATATAACAATAAAAAGCAAAATAAATATGGAGTAAAATGTATTATAACTCTAAAAATGATGTGAATAGATGCAAGTATATGTAGAATGCCGAACACATGGAGCAAACGATGGATCAGGGAAATTAATCCCAAAATTTGTATTCCTCTTGTCTATGTATTTTTGTATTGGTTTTTGATTTTATATTTTCTAATTTCATTTTTATATTTTTTAATTGTTTTTAAATTGTCTATATTTTCTGATTTTTAGTTTCTTTCCTTTTTAAATAAGTAATATAAGAATATATAAGCTATATATACAATATAGGCTAATATAGTTATGAATACAAATAAAATAAACAAAATATAGGGAATAAAATATTTTTGGATTTTAGATAATTTTCTATTATTTTGTGATTATAATTTTGCTTATATATATATTAAAGTAAAATATATCCCAAATCAAGATTGAATAAACAAGCAGAATTGATTTGAATGTAAAAATAGCAAATAAAATCCAAAATTCTTCAAATCAATTTTAATAGATAGATATTAAATAAATAAAAATCAAAGATAAAAATAAATATTTTTGGGATTTTTAAAGATTTCCCCCATTTTTTACTAGATTTTGAAGCCTTTTATTGTTAAATCTTTTTCTTTTTTATTTATAATGATTTTTGATCTGGAGATAAGAAATATAATAATAGATAAAATATATTTTTTGGGATTTTTCAACATGTTTTTTTAATTTTTCATATTTTTAATTCAAATAGGTCCAAAAACATACTTTTTAATTTGTAATAAATATTTAAAGTAATTAAAATCAAAAACCAAAAATATAGCATGAATATACAAACTAGCATGCACAAATCGCTATTTTTTTGAGAATTTTTGGAGCATGAATGATATATTTATTAAATAGAAATATGCATAAAAATTAATGAACTATTAGGGGTATAAATGTAAATAAAAATAAAGGTGAGGAATAGATGCAAATTACCCAAATTTTTATAACAACCAATGAAATTTTATGAACTACACTAAGATTACAAAAGCCTTGAGGGCTTAGATGCAAAATTGTCACATTACATGAGACCGCACGTAAGGTGGCCTGGCACAGACCCAAATGAAAGTAGTAGGAAAAAACAAGGGTTCACATGCAAATAATACACGAAATATTAAACATATAAAAAACTTTATAGGAATAAAATATAAAGACAAAAAGACAGGGGGATTGTTTCACAATTTACCCCATACTATGCTTCATTGTGCGGCCGAAGATGCATCACTTAACCACGTGGCAAGCGAAGCTTACATGACGGCACTTTGAATTCAGTAGTGGATATTAGATCCCAAGCAAAGATCCTATGGTCCATATACTGCTAATCCAATGGTGGCTGGAGATTCTGGAGAAGGAGTCTAATCCAACGACGATGGACCTTGGATGGACAAGGAAGAAGACGATGAGCTTCAATTGATGATTCCGACTGACTCTGGCTACCTAGAGGTAATCCAAGGGATGCACAACGCTCCTGGAGTGGTCTTCTAGCTGATGGAGGGCTTGATGGCCTATGAGGGTTGCGAGAAGGCCACGAAGGTCAATGAAGATACGAGGCTCAAGGAACCTTTAGGTGCTTGAAAATCACATCGTTAGAGGCGTATATTCCCTAGGACATGCACAAAAAGCTAGCTGGATTGAGGGCAAAGTGCCTCGACCCTTTAGAGGGTGAAATGGAGTTGAAATGGACGTGGGCTGAGGTGTTTCGGCGGGTGAGGGTGGTGGAGCACCCAAATCCAGACCCACAAAGGATCTGGTGATCTGGAGGTGCGTGGGGTGTGCAAGTAGCGAAAGGGGATGAAAAGACGACATTTGCAGGTCAGAAACACAGTGACACATGGTGGAGGGTTCGCAGGAGCAGAACTCCGACAAACTACGAAGGTGGTGATTTTAAGCTATGGCGATGGATTAAGTGCTAACCTAAATGTATAAATGAAAATCAAAAAGTAAATGCTATATAAAAAGCAACGAAAAGGGACCTAGAGCAGCCGGAGCTGCGAGATGGTGGACCTCACGGTGGTGCTCCACTGGAGATGGTGGAAACCACCTCCAACCTGCTCCTTCGGCCCAACCAACAATTGGGCGAGCAACCTGTCACGTTGCTCGAGCCCTGAAGTGCCAAAGGAAGGGGAAAAAGTGGGCAAAGGGGATTCGAAATTCGAAAAAGGGGTGGAACTCAAGTTTTGTAGTGGTCAAACAATAAAGAACGAGGTGGATGTCTCGATGCAGATGCTCTTGGATCGATGAATCAAGCTAGCGTGATAGGGGGAGGATCGACGAGAAAAGGTGAAGAAGAAAGCAACCCGAATCAATGTCTACATCGATCGGGGAAAAATGGAGAGGATGAGTTAAATATATGGTCTGATAGACCTACGACCTAGGTCAGACAGTTGGTCAACGGATGGCGTGTCATGATTAGTCCACATCATCCGGAAAAAACAAAATCGTAATAAAAATCGAAAATAATTAAAATAAAATAGCAAATTATTTTCATAAATTTTACTTATAAATTATTTATAACTTTATGTAGTATTTTAATATAAATCTTATATTTTTATGGTCTTATTTATTACAAGTTACTTTTTATGGTTTCATTTATAGGTATATTTATCTGTATATTGAGTATTTTATTTTTTATTTTGTATTATTAATTTAATTAATTTATATATTTCTACTTATTTTTATATACATAAATATATTTTTGTTATATTTTTTCTGATGTATTTTCTACACATAAATAAATAAGGGTATTAATTATATAAGTATAGGTATATGTATTTCATCTATGTACACTTGTATGTTATTTTATTTTAATATTTTGTTTATGGTCTTATTATATTCTAATTATGTACATATATTATAATAATATTTTCAAAATTATAAAAATATTAAATTATAAAAATAATACATGATAAATAAAATGAATATTTTATTTAGGTATACTATGCAATAGGGGTCTAAAACCTAACTTCTACACCTTAACTTCAAATTAAATGAAATCACCTTAATTAAATAGCTTATTAAAGTTATATAAAATTAAAGGTGATTTTGATACATTTTGAGTTTTTATTGAGGAGTATGAGTCAGGGAAGTTTGAGTTTTGGCTTTTTATTCAAAGTATAAAATATACACTATATATTATTTTTGTATGAAATTAATTTTGTATTTTTATTTGTATTTTTATATACAATTTTTATGTATAAATTTTCTTTATTTGAGATATAAATAATAGAAAATAAAATAGATCCCAAAATAGACTTATTGATGAATAAAACAATGGGGTTTTTATAGTATTCTTGGCCTTTATATCCCCCTACTATATTCCTTGTCATCCCAGTCATGAAGATGCTTAGGTCTCGGGGTTTAGGGTCAAAAATACCTTTGGAATTTTATTCCTTTTATTTTCTTTTATTTATTCTATAATCTTATCATTAAAGTATTATTTTATATAAAATAAATGTAATAAATAATGAGTGTTAATTTGTACAAAATAATACTATTTACATGCATCATCTGGAGTTTTTAAGGACAAAATGATAGAATAAAGGTGATGACATGGAGATTCATCACCCCCGATACTTTCCTTTGCTAGTCCCTAACAAACACTTATGCAATAAGTGAAAAAAATGAAAAATAAAGAAAAGAAAAAGAAAGAAATTAGATTGATTTTAATTTCCAAACTATATTCATAATATCAAAGTTTGGAGCTTAAGTAGGACCTTTAGATTTTAGGTGCGGTCGGAACCTTATTGGGAAATAGATTTGAAACATAACAACCTCAAGAATCACAAAACTATACTCAAGTCTCCTCAGTAGCCAGGTTAGAACAAATCAACTCATACATAAACCCTTATGATTATGAATCTATCTTAGACAGTGTGTGAGATATGTAGCTCTCCTCGACTGAAGCGATAAAAATCAGTCTTCTCCAACATGGTGACCCTAATTCCCAAATCCAACAAATCTTTACTCGAGAAGTGAGGTATTCCCTTATAAGTTCAAGCGACAACCAACTCAAGAAGAGTAAGTGGAGAGAAGAATGGATGGTAACCAGTGTAGCTACCTATCCCAAGATGCTTGACCAATGTAGCCAAGTCACCCGCTGTAGACTCACAAATATGACATTGAAGCTCAAGCTTGCTTATTAACTATACAAATATGTACATTCTGACATGCATTTTATTTTCAATCAGACTTGTTCACTTTTTTTTTTTGAGCTTTTGATTTTTCCATTATTTTGAATACTATATACAATAATATTTACATAAGAACTTTTTATTCTTGAGCGAGTATACTATCCCTCTTTTGAAGCTTTATTGTAACCACAACTTCTGTCTTTAAACGTCATTGCCATTGGATCAAGTTGTGTTACAATGGCCACAAAAGTGTGACTTACGATGTTTCCAGTGACCCGTGTCTCACACCGGCAAATCCAACCCCCTACCACTTCAACTGAGATGAGCAAAGTGAAAGATTCATGTGTACAAGTTAGATTATTATCAACAAGAGTCATGCGTGTGTTCTAAAATATTCTACTCAGGCAGTCAAGATGACATCGAACCAAGTCTCATGATTTCAAAGAATTAAGTCAACTAGACCCAAAGTACCTCAATTCCAATTTCTATAAGGTTCCTATGATTAAGTATATTTAATGTCTAACCTAGCTTCAATCTTAGGATTTTATTTATACTTGTTCAATTATCAAACTCAACCTGAAAAATGCAAATGCTATGCAGAATGCAGAAAATATTTTTATGATGTAATTTTGAAACTATGATTTTTACGAACTTTTGAAAAGGTTTTGTAAATTTTTATGTACTTTTCAAAAAAAAAGATTTTGTAATTATTTTTAAGATATTTAGTTTTGTAAAATTTTAAGGAATTTTCAAACGAAAGGTTTTTTTAGAAGAAAAGATTGGTACAAATATTTACACGGGGACACATCTTATATTTACAAGAGTTAGGATGAGAACCTTGTGGAAAATACAATTGTCATGCCATTGCTTTACTTTGTCCTTGTAAATCAGGCTATTATCTATGCATGGTTTCAAATATCCACAAGTTCATCCAAATCCATCTTTTTTTGGTTTCGGCTTTCTATAAATTCCTTGTCTGCTCTCATATTGTCCATTCATCTTTGTGAATATTGTCAATGGGTAAGTGGAATGGCTTGACATAAACAAGTCTGAAAAGTTGCTAAGAAAGTCTTGTACACTGTCCAATATATCTAGAGGTTTAGGTCTAGAAACTGTGACCAGTTCCTTTTGTTTAATTAAACAACTTCTACAAAATAGACTTTTCTTCTCTATTGGAGACTTCGAACATGATATCCATTTGTGGTGGTAAGGAGACCTGACTCTATGGCCAATGTCATACTCTTAAATAGCTTCTTGATATGTTTATAATAAAATGACTACTCCATTCAGGAATAAAGATTCCAAGGATTACAAATCATAAAATGATGTGATCTCTCAAGAACTTGTGCACTATTCTGCTAGATGCAACTCGAGTGAAGATAAGTTCCACCCATCTGCTAACATAATCTATATTTAACAGAAAATGTACTCAAAACTATTGCTGACAAGAAATAGTCCTAATCCAATCAATGCCTCAAGCATTGAAAATCTCATAGATGATAACTAGTTTCGTTGGCATTGAACCTTATGCATTGATGGTACCTTCTACTTTTTAAAATTGTACAACTTCTTACAATGCCACCTACGTCTTTTGTTGTAGTACTTTCTACACTTTCCTCTTTCAAGAATGATATCCTCCAGCCTCTAGTCCGTGCCAAATAGTGGGGACACTTGCATATTATCATATTCTTCCTAAGAAATGCAACACTTATAATTTCAGTTTGCTCCTTCCAGAAAAGGAATAGATCTTCCCAATGGTAATATTTTACCTTAGTATTCATTCCATCAATCTTTTTGACTTTTCTTACAAATAAGAAAATTCACAAGTTCTGCATACCATGTGATTAAAGAAGCAAAAAAGCTTCGTCTGAGAAGCCTTACCTCCAACGTTTAGTCATATGAAGTATGTTTATGTTTGACCTCGGGGAGGCCATCGGCCAATATATTCTTTACTAAAGGTATATCCTTTATTTCTAAATCAAACTCTTGGAGTATTAGAATCCACCTGAGAAGGTGTGCCTTAGCATCCTTCTTCTCCATTAAAAGCCACATGACTGAATAATCTTTATAAATTGCGACCTTTGAACCCAAAATATGTAATATGAACTTGTCAAGTGCAAACCCTGCTTTGATGAATATGGGATTCATTGATCTCATTCTTGCATTTTATACTAAAATCCCTTTATCAATTAATGCCAAACTAGTGTAAATAAAAGTTTCATGAATAAATAGCTGAAATATACACTAAAAAATATCATAAAAATACTAAGAAAGGCAAGAAACAAGAAAGGAAATAAGGTTGGAGATGTGTATATATCTACATACTTAATCCTAAATTAGTGACAAATTCAACACTGACTTGGTCGACTAACCAATAAACACACACATAAAGAGTGAGAGAGATAACAAAAAAAAAAGAAAATGAAAAAGAACTAATTCTATATATAAACATCAGTTGTTCACTATTTATATATTGTATGAACTTTATCTAATTATTTATATTACACATGTCTATTTTTTCACAATCTTTGTTCACCTAAATTAATAAAATACTTATACTATTTTGAAAAATCTATAAAAAATACTCGATTTATAATCCAACAAGAAAACTAACATTCAAGAGGCCATAAAATCTAACTATCATGGTTCATATCTATTTATAGAAAACTCACCATTAAACTTCAAGTTATAATTAATATTACTTATTAAAAATATTATAAAAATTCTAAAGTTAAAGGTGTGACTTTCGAATTTTAGGTTGGTTGAACAAAAGTACATTATATGTATAAAACTTCCTTATTTTCTACTAGTTAATCATTAAATTAAATTTATTTAATTTTTTTTCTAAAATTCATATAAAATTAATGAGAAAAATATAAATATATGTTCAAAATCCATTATGCATAAATACTTATAATCTCAAAACCAAAAAGACGTTAACCCAAACTTTTGAATATCATATCTCACTTATATGAACTCCAAATTAGACAAATACACTTTTAAATTCAAGTTAAAAAATTATAAAATAGAAGTCATTAACTAAAGTAGAGTTTATAAGCAAAATATTACTTTTGGGCACCTATTTGTATATATGTGCAATTGGATTTAAGTATTTTGTTATTATTTCTTGTAAATTCTTTCGTATTTAATATTTTTATACATATTTTTGTATTATATTTTTTATAAATTAAAAAATAAAACCTATTAAATATAAACAAATAATACATCATTATATATAGGTATATTTGACCTATACTGTACATATATCTACTTATTTATACATGTAAATAATATTTTAAAAATAAAATAAAAGTACAATGAAAAGCCTTAAATTAGAAATTTATTTATAAGATATAAAAACATAGGCTGTTTGTATAATTATTATACTAAAAAGTTGCATATTACATATATAAATACATTATATCTATAAAATATAATTTTAATTTATTTAAATATCAAAATAATGATTTTTATTTAAATTAATAACTATACAAAATATTTTTAGAAAATAATTGAAATTTTAATTTATTTAAAATTTATTCTTTTGTTGTTTATCATGTAATTTGTAAGGCAGTTTATGTATTGGTCAAATGATTTTGTCATGTAGCGTTCTTCCATGTTGACCACCATTTGATAGACTATGATTAATACTCCTATTTGCTTACCCTGATCCACCTTTTCTTCCTCTTCCTTTTTGTCCTCATTATTTCTTTCGTTTCTCTTCATACCCACACTACAACTGACTATTAGGGCTTGTGGCTTGTTAGCCACAACATTGCCATTTACCGCACACCTTTTTTCTCCATTCATCTCAAGCTCCATTGCCTATATAGAGACCCAAGTCCCAGCTTTGATCCCATCCACCATTTCTAACTTCCGAACTCACGCTTTGAGAGAGGTAGAGAGGGTGAGTGATAGTCTCCAACTCTGTAGTCACTGGGAGTGAGGGAGGATTAGGATAGGAGATGCCCCTAATGTCAACATGTTCTACATGATTTTCTCACTTTATGAGATTATACTATATATTCACTTATTGGATCCATGTGTACAAATAGGGTTATGTAACTTGGGCCATCTTGAGATCATACAACTATTGATCCAATTATTGGATCATAATGGTTGGTGCTGAGTGAACATATATAGTGTTAGAGTGAGTGCTCAACCACATCTTCACGTGATTATCAAGAAAAGATCGGAAACATGAGAAGGAGATGACAATCTTTACTCCAAAGGTTGACACCCAACTGACCTCTTGATGTTGGTTCCATGTATAAAAATAGAGATTTAGAGGTGTTGAATGAGTTGATTAAGTGAGATCGAGGTAACAAAGACCTATGTCGTATATTTTCATGAAATAGTCACACATCCTCTGACCAGATACGGATGTGTCATCATATGTCTAAGTATGTAAATTTGACAGACTATTAGGTTGATGACTTAATCAAGATTTATACACCAACGCACTGGTATACATGTGAAGGCATATGAGTGATACGATCTCTCAAAGGGATCATATAGGTTCACTATTAAACAGGAAGACATGATCTCACTCATGAGATATTGGGATAAATGAGATCCCATCGATGGTCATCTTATTTGGAAACGAAATAGGATTTATAGGTATGATATATGATTTTGGAAAGTATATGTTCTATACCAAGTCACAATGATTGAATAAGAAATTTAATGATAAAACATTGAAGAAAACAATTCAAATTAGATCAAAACTTCATGTTTAAACACAATCTTCCAACATGAAAGAAGTGTGTGATCTTAAATTAATTGTATACCATGACATTTCAATTCCGAGGGAATGATAAAACATGTTTTAATTTTAGTGACTCTGCTCAGTGGTTTACTTATCCTATCTTACTTCAATTGTTGGACATTGAACTGAATTGCATTCAAATACAATGAGAAGATGACATAAATTATCTAACACGATTAGATAACGTTGAGAGGTCTTTTAGATCATAATATGGGATTGGATGTCAATATCCAAGTCACTATACATGTATTATATAACTACCATGACCTTGTCACCAAGTATCCACAAAGAAGTCACACTATCCATAAAAGAGTTCACGGATTGTTCCTAAAGAATCAAAATCTAAACATTAGGCAAAGAGAGAAACTTGAGATAATTAAATCAGATTTAATTAAACTGGATTTAATTATTCAAGATAAAATTAATATGGATAGTAATCTCCATAATAATTTTAAATGGTGGAAATAAGATCCACATTATTGTATTGAGACTTATTTGTTAATAGGATTCACAAGTTATATTGTATATGTGAATTGTATAACATTTCAAAATAAATGTAAATATAATTTACTTTTTATTTTGGACCACTGAATATGATTTATATTTATCAATGATCTTACTTCTAAATGTTACGGATAATTTAAATAAATCAATGACGTCCATGGTGGGACCACCATGGTGGACATCCACTCCAACTAGGGGTTGGGGAGTGGGGATTATTCCATCTCTTTTTGTAGTGATTCAATTACTCATTTGTTTGTTTTTTTGGAAATTAAGATAAATTGAATTGATAATTAAGTATCAATCATAATCTTCTTGTGGTTTTTCCCTGCAAGAAGGTTGAGGATGAAAGATATTTGGATCATTTCTTTGAATTGTGGGAATCACGTGATTCATCTCTATTCCCGCAAGCACTATCTTTGGTGAATCAAACTTCATACAGAGGTCTCTTTCATTAGAGACTTCAGGATCAGGTTCATGCTTCAAAGGTAATTCTAAACAAGTATGAGCTTGATGAAACGGATTGAGAATTGTTCCTAATCCATGTGGTTTCATCTTTTTTTAAATTTCATTTCTATCTATATTCATATGATGAATCTCTTTATTTGATCAATTACGACTCGATCTATGCACTTCCGTGATGCGCAAGGTCTAAAAACCTCCATTCAAAATATGTGTGAGAGGGAGTGTGAGTATGACCATATGAATGTGTATGCGTGAGTGAATGCATGTGTACACGTCTGCGAGAATGTGTATGTGAATGTGTGTGCATGTGTGATTGTGAGTGTATCTAGAAGCATGCGTTAATGCATGTATGAATGTGTGAATGCGTGTGTGCATGTGATCGCTTGTGTATGCATGTGCATGAATGTGCATGTATGCTCATGTATGTACGCACGAGAATGTGTATCTCTATGTGTGTGAATGGGTGTCATGTGTATGTGTGTGTTTACATATGTGAATCTGCGCACACATATTTGAAAGAGGAGTTTGTTTGTGTAAATGTTTGTGCTTGTATGTATGTTAATATGTGTATATATGTGTATAAGAGTGTACGTGCGTATGTGTTTGCATGTGTGGATTAGTAAAGGATTTCTTTTGTGATCAAGTTGAAGTAAAATGTACGATGATATTGTTATCTCTTGTACTTATTGTGGTATATGTAGTGATACATGATTGACATGTTACATTGGACCGTACATCAGTTGGTTGGCTTCTATTCTTTTAAACAATACTCGTTCGGTAGGAGAATAAGCAGGAATAAGGATGATGAATAAGGGGAATAATGGTCTATTTTCCGTTCGGCTGGAGGATAAGAATAAGGAGAATAAGGTGAAATAAAGATAAGTAAGGTGGGATAAAGATAGGAATAAGAGTGAAATAAGATGAAATAATGAGGAATAATCGTACCACGGGGAAGCGTGTTGGGGACTTATTCCCCTTATTCCATTCCTCCTTATACCCCAAACGAACAGGGACTTAGCGGCCATTCCACGAATCGTCACAAACAAAGGAATGCATTCTCAGCAATTTATGTAATGTCACAGACATTTTGCGACAGTTATTATTTAAGAAGCTTTTCAAACTTGCAACAGTAGTAAGACAAACCATCGCAATTAGTATTTGGGACATGACTTTTTATGCCCATCTTTTCTATGCCTCGTGACCACTGTAAATAACATATATGGGTTTGATGGGCTACCCACGGGTCAGCCAACGAGCTGCCCTTACGTTATTTTTCCGTTAATTATTTTATTTTTTTGAAATATCATATATGTATATACACACACGCACATCTATATATCCATACGATATGTTATTGAAATTTCGTCAGAAACTTAGACTTTTCTGCCATTCATCTAGAACAAATCGATTATAACAATATTTAGACCATTAAAATTACATATTCTAGTTGGAGGACATATGAGTCTCTGTTTCTGACGAAATTCGATTAACATATTGAAGAGATATATAGATGAATATACATGTCATATTTTGTAAAAAATTAAAAAATTACGAAAAAAGAACACGACAACCCCGTTTTTTCCAACATAAATACATCTTATCATCTCAAGAGATGCATCAATTGATAGTTGTGAATAAAAAAGGATACGAAATCTACAAAAGAAGACAAAAGACCCTCTTTCCTCACCCCGTTACTTCTACTCATACTACCATCAAGGTTTTTGTAAAAAGGAAAAAAAATATCAAGGTCATCATCTAGTATTACTCAAGACAAGGTTAGGCAAGTATAAAGTGTCTCTATTGTGCTTCACATCCAAAGACACAACATAAGAGGAAGGCAATATAGAAAAAGAGCAATCAATCTCCAATGGGTTCCATAATTTTGTTCAGAAAATGGCTTTAGGTATGACATCACTAGATAACTCTAATTCAAAGAAACATTCTAAACGTGAGAAATTCCACGTGCCAATCAAAGGTTCATCCAAACAATTCCCACGTGTAGAGAAAAAGAGAGAAAGATAATAAATTCAAACCCCTTGGTCCACTGCAAGTGGGAATACGAACAAGCAATCTCGACTCCTCTCAATCAACGTATTCAAAGTCAAAGTCAAAACTACGTGCCGCCAATTTCTTTGGGTAATTTGCAATTGGCGTACGAAGGATTGGGTATTGTTTATACCAGCCTCCAGGGAATGCAAACAAACACACTCAAGTCCCTTCTTAAATGTCCAATGCCGTTAACATCTTGAAATATTACAAATATACGGGAATGTTTCCTGGAGGAGAGACACGGTCGGAGTGTAATCATATCCTCGTACATTTTTTAACATGAATACCAATATAGATATTGATAGATATGAAAAGCATAATACCATATACTCAAAAAAGAAATTGATTGCGTATGAACTAATATTAGAGAAATTCTACCTATTAGCTTAAATATACACGTATTTGATGAAATACACATGATACAAATATGTTAAATGTACTTATATCGTAATAATTATACCAAATATGGTGAAAGGATGCATAAATCTATGTTATATATGGTTAAAAGTAAATCTCCAACTATATTTATACATATACCGATATTTGTAGATATCAAAATGATATTAATATCACTGTAAAATGGATACTAATACGGATATCAGAATATGTATAAAATATATAGGGTTTTAATCAGTTATGCCCTCTAAGATATATCAATTTCAGTTTTGCCCCTCCCTTTTTGAGAATATCAGTTGTGCCCTTGACTTCTTGTCGTTCTATCACTTGTACCCCTCTATTACTTTAGTCATCAATAATTTAAACTTAACCATGATTTTCTCAAAGCATGGTAAAGTGAAGAGGGGTATATCCGGAAAAAAGCATGCATCCCTCTTTCGTTGTTGTAACGAGGTGGACCAACGATCATGTGTTGAATCCACGACGTCCAGGTCGTTGCCGACCTTGCTGACCTGCTATTGCTTTCGTTGTTGTAATGAGGTGGATCAACGATCTGCACCATGCCCTCCTTTGCTGGACGAATTTGACGAATTTAGGGCTCGACTATGAGGATTCTGGAGGAGGTGGGAGGCAAAGGCGGTGGGGGATTGAGCGCTCGAGGCAGATGAGGATGGGGTTGGAGGCTCGAGGTAGAGGCCCTTATTCTTGCAAGGGGTAGGGGGGCCGACCTAGGGGTGGTTGGAGGAGGCGGGGCATGGCGAGGCACGAGGGGAGGAGGCTGGGGGAGGGGAGGTGCGTGGGCGATGGGCGGGGGGGTTGGGGGGGGGGGTGGCAGGGGGAGTGCGGGGGCGACCTGGGGGTGGGGGAGGAGGTGAGGGGAGGCACTGGGCAACGGGGGGCATGGGGGCAACCTGGGGGTGGGAGGAGGAAGCGGGGAAAGGGGAGGTGCTGGGGGGAGGAGGTAGGGGAGGGGGTACAGGGGCAGGGGGAGAAGCTCGGGGCAGGGGGCGGGGGGGGGGGGGGGGGTGAGGGGGGTGCGACCTGGGGGTGAGGGGAGGAGGCGGGGTAGGGGGGACGACCTGGGGGCGGGGGCAGGGGGAGGCGTAGGGGCGACAAGGGAGAGAGGAGAAGTTTGGGGCGGAGGAGGCGACGCGAAGGCGGGGGAAGGAGCTCAGGGCGGAGGGAGCACCTGGGGGCGGGGGAGGAGGCGGTAGAGGAAGAGAAGGCTGGGGAGGAGGAAGAGAATGAGAGGAAGGGGATGGGGAAGGAGGAAGAAGAAGGTGTAAAATGACATTTTCAGATGTTATTTTTAATTTATTTCCCGTTATGCCCCAAAGTTAACATTCGTTTGTGTTGGAAATGAAAGACAACTAACCTGAGGGACACAAGCGAAAGGCAGAAGTTTGAGGGGCACAATTGATATCCCTAAAAAAGAAGGAGCATAACTGAAATTGCAATATCTCAGATGGACACAACTGATAAAAAAAACCAAAAGTATATGTTAATAGATGATATCAATATCCATTTGTATTTCACTTCTTGCAATAACTCGTATAAATTTTGACACAAGACTCAAAGTAGGAACACATTTCACGGAATCACATCACTACTTCTCATTTATATTGAACAACATCAGAGAGGTTAGGGATACGATTCAATGACAAGCGACACGAAGACATGACTAAACCGCTCTCATAGATACGAAATATGGAATACCGCCTTTAAACTTTTGATCAACAATGTCAATAGTCATGACTCATGACCCATCACGTTTCCTTCGTGCCTCATTTCTATGCTTTCATCGTTTCGCTCTCCATGAAAAGATAAATCCGAGATTGGAGTCATGAGGACTTTACTCTCATGTGGCTTTACGAGGTACATGTGCATACATCATTAGAATTAGTGTCAAATTAAGATTATAAATTTTAAAGGGATTAGATCCTTAATCCTTATATTAATTTAATTGTATTTTATGTTTAGTCTTGATGAGAATAGGACAATAGGTTTGTAATTAAGTAATATATAGAGGAGGATAGGTGTATTGCCTCCACGACACAACAAGGTGAAATACCACAAGAGAAAAAGAGAAGGAGAGAGCTAGGGAATGGTGAGAGTTGTGCTCGTTTCACTTCTTAGTAATTTTTTTATCTGATGGTTTTAAGAGATGACCGGACACCGTCATATCGTAGTTTTACTCTTCTTCTTTACGTGCTTCTGTGATGGTGGTAATTGTGCATCTGTGTCCAATGTTGATCCCTAATAACCGGTATCTAGACTGAGACGATATGGTTTTCTGTCTAACAACTAGTATCAAAGCAATGTTCGACGTCGTCGAAGGGACACAACATAGTGTACCAGTGCGAGGTTTGACATCGACGAGACAACACAACGCAACATGTGTGCGTCTTTTTAGGAGTTGTAAAGAATTGATGGTTACGACGAACCATTGACATCAAGAGCATCAAGAATCCGATTGAGGTGATCTTGTAGTTCAGATTGGGGTTCTACATGCTCAGAACGAATGGGATAATTCTAATCTAGAGGATTCTGCTCTAATTTTCAGATCATGTAACAAAGTATGATAGCTAATCAGATGGTAAAATTTATATCGAGGGATTCAACATTCTCCGTGGAACCCTTCAACAGTAAGAATGACTTATGGCTACAACATATAAAGAACATACTCTTGCGATAAGGATTTGCGAAAGCTCTACATGATAAAGAAAACAAGCTAGGGAAGATGAAAAAGAAAGAGTGGAAGAAGATGAGAAATCTCCTAAATAGTATAATACAAATGTTCTTGGAGAATAATACTCTTCGCGAAGTCATCCTCCTTGAACATCTAGTAGAGGTCTGAATGAAGTTTGAGGGACGATACAATTGTCGATCTTTGATAAATACACTATTAACAAAGAAGAAGCTCTACGATCAAAATAGAATTGATGGGACAAAGCTCAACGGAGGTCGGCAGATGCGCTTACACTTGAGGAGAAAATGCAAAATGATAATCTCTCTTCAAGGAGGATGATAAGGCATTGATCTTGCTAAGTTCCTTCCATCTTTCAACGATCATATTGTGATGATTTTTACTTTATGGCGAGGAGACCATCACAATAGATGAGGCAGTTGCTCCGCTACTTTTAATCAAGTCTCAACGGAAGTCAACTGATGATACAACGAATTATGAAGGTCATGTGCTGACAATCAAGGGTTAGACGTTCAAGGTCAACAGAGACATGGTTCAGAGGTCGATCCAGTCATGAGGTCCAATCAGATGCTTCTATTGTTATATGGAGGGTAACAAAAGAGGTGATTGTCCGGGACATGAGAAGGAAAAAGGAAAGAACGAGGTCAGTAAGAGGATTCCAACATAGTCGGCGAGTGAGACTTGCTAACGTTCTCTAAGGTGATTACGTTATATTCAAGATGGATTTTGAACTCAACACATTCATATCATGTGTTCTCATCCAATGAGCAGTTCAAGACATGTTAGGCACGTCATGATGGCATGATCAATATTGAAGTAAAGAGGTTAAACACATCAAGGAAATCAGATAGTGAAATTTTATGTGTTTAATGGAGTAGTACAAATTCTGACAGGTACCAAATAAAAGATAAATCCATGATTTATCATCATATATTATAATTCTTATCCCTCTTACTTAGATTATTCAATAAAATACTTAACTAATTCAATAATATTAAGAGATATTTACACCCATAACTCTGAGTAATTTTTTAATTACCCTAGAAACCCTCTATAATCACGAATTACACTCATAGCCCTAAATAGTGATTAACTCTTACACTTATAATCCTGTGTTAACTTCATCCAATTTTCAGTTAACTATAACGGTATCCATAAAGTATTTTACATTTTATACCCTAAAGTTTCTATTATTTAATGGCCACTCCCCTTCCTCTTCCAACCAGAAACCCCCTCCCTCCCCCCATCGACTTCCTTTGTTGACCTCCTCCTTCCCTTACGCCTGCAAGTCCCCTGCCTACCATCGTCGAGGCCCCCCGCCACCTCCCCTTTCGGCACCGTCATCGAAGCCCCCCGGCCTCCAACCCCACCCTGATGCCCCTGCACCCTCGCTGTGGCTGCTACCACCACCCACCCTCACCCCCGCGCCCTCCTTGTGGCCTGCCTGGAACAACACCCCCCTCCCCCACCATGATGCCCCTCCCTGCATCCTCAAAGCCCCCCGCCCACTCCGCCTAGAATCCCCTCCCACCGCCTCCTTCCTCCTACAAGTCCCCATTCTACCCTTGTCGAGCCCCCCTCCCCTGCCGACACCATTGTCGAATCCTCAGCCTCCAACCCACCCGGATGCCGCCGTGGCTGCTACCTCGCCCCTCCTTTCATCCCGCCATCGTCAACCCCCTCCCCCCTCGATGCCCCTCCCTACGGCCTCGAGGCCCTCGCTCCCTCTGTCTGAAGCCACTACCTCCTTCCTGGAAGTCCCTCCTCCCCCCACCCCTACCACCATAGTGTCCCTCCCTACGGCTTCGACCCCTGCCGACATCCTCACCATCGTCATTCCCTTCCTACAATACCCACCTCCCGCAATCCTCCCTGGAAGACCTGCAGTGCCTGTAAGTTGTTTTTTTCTTTAAATTCTAACTGTTAAATTGAGGTTCAATTAGATTAACTCACTCATATGCTTGAGTTAATGAACAAAGTTAACTGAAGGTTATGGTTGTAAAATGGGGTATTTATTCAGGGTATTTGGTGTAATTCATGATTATAGAAGGTTTCTGGGGTAATTACAGAATTACTCAGAGCTATAGGTGTAAATATCCCTAATATTAACATCCAACCCTTCGAAAATAATTAAACTTAATTATGTATACAAAAATAACTTTATTTGTAACTTTTATTTTTTAATATAAAAATTACCCTAAAATTAGTTTAATGTTCTATATATTTGTTTTATAATTATTTATAAATAAAATTACCAAAAAACCACAAAAGTAATTAAAATAAGTATTTTTATTTACTTAAAAATAATTATAAAAATTGTATCTTATATATAGTGTTTATTTTCATTTTGAGTTCTACATGAAAGTTGTAGCTCTCAAAATACCTATAACTTTCATGTCGAACATCTTTTAATTTAAGACTTCTAGATATTTTTTTATTATTTTCCTTGATTTTTGAATTTCTTTTTATTCTATTGGATTATGTGGCACCACTTGGGTTGCACACGTGGCCCACCTATTGTTCGACACCCAATTGCTATTTTAACTATCAGACCGCTTTTGACGAATTAGATCAGAACCACTCCTTCATGCCTACTTCTCAACCCTTCGATTTGATCACCAGATCTGATATGGACCCTTCCCTCACATTGCGTCCTTGTCTGTTGGATCTCCAGATCCAACGTACCACACCCATCATCAACCTCCAGCGCTTCTCTCCCACACAACTCTCACTCCTCAACAACTCACCTTCTCCACATTAACCTCCCTTTTCATCACACATCGTCATATGGGGAAGCGGTTGAATACACCTCCTCAAACCATATGTAAACCTCCTCTGCCCTTAAAATACTCCTCCTATGCCACTTGTTCTTAGGACATGCCATTTTTGGAGTAAAGGGGAGATCTCATGTACCTTCAGGTGACAGCTTAAGGGGATCTTTTGTTCAGCGATGACCTCCTAAAGTTTTTCGTGATTTGACGAATTCACTTCTTTGTTGCAGCAACTCCAAGCTCCTGCTCGATTTCGACCCCATGCCAAGGTCTTAAGTGAAACACTAGATCTCCAAGCTCCATTCCCAAGCTCCTTCCTCCACTCTATGACTCTTCTTCTTTTTCCATGTAAGATCCATCTCTTCTATCCCTTGTTTTGACTCTGCTTCACCCTATTTTCCTTGTACACACCCCATCTTTGACTTATGATCATCCCTTCACCTTCACTGTTACTCGACGATCTTCTCTCACCTTTCATTCTTCTTCCTCCATTTCTCAATAGCTCCCCCACTTCGATTCATCAAAACCCTTGCAAAGGACTGTGACCCAATTAGGCTACAATCCTCCGCCTCTCCAGTTATCTCCAATTTCACTCATTTTACATCTCTGAAGATTTGTTGCACTTTGGATCTATTTTTATAACCATTACAAGAGGGTAAAAACTTCATTGGTCGTAAATTTGAGGAAGCTCCAGTCTTGAGCCTTTTTTCAATGATCCCTTACCTCCTCAAAGCTCCACTTCCTTAGCACTCTGCCGCACGACCATCATCCTTATGAGGGACATCGAAAGCTCCTCTAACCTCCAGACTTCACGCCTGAGAACATGAGAAGTAGCAACATGCAACCAGAGCTCTATCCAACCTCTACCGTACTTGGAGGAGAAAGAGGAGCTTCCATGAGTAGTTGCCATTGGACCAAGTCTTTATGATCTGATCCAATGGTTAGGATCATATCTCAGCTTCATCCCAAAGCATTAGTTCAAGCCAGAAGATCGTGAAGCATCACAAGGCACCACATAACATGAGCCTCCATAGAAACCCGAGCCTAGTCTCTATGTCAATGACATCACGCGATGGGGCGAATTGCAGCGCATGGTCCCAAAGTCTCAATAATTGCAACTAGGTCCAACACGTGTAGAGCATGTGCCACTTGGGAAAATTTTAAATAATCTTCGTCAACTTCTCCTAATTACGAGTATACCCCTACGTAGGATAATTTTCATTGTATACCCATATGGCTTTTTTATTGCATTTCAATCTATTTAAGACCTTTTTGATATGAATTGTTAAGTTTTTATTGCAATTAAGCCTCTGGCTTGCTTGGTTAATAACTTATTGTCTTGAATCCAAATTTAGTAAAATTGGTCTTTTTTGAAAGCTTGTGTCATTTTTTTAATGTGAAATGTTTAAATTAATGATGTGACTTGTGCTCATCTAAATGAAATTCAGAGAAGTTTAAAGGTGATAAACTAGAGTAATTGCTTCCTAAGTGCATGACTAATCGATCTAATGCATCAATTAGCCCATTGATTCGATTTGTGATTTAATGCTCTAATAAGGACCTTTACTCTATACATTTTTTATGATTTTGTGATTAATTGTGAGTTAAGGTGACTATTAGAATGTGAATAAAAATTTGAATGAATTACAAATGCATTAAAAACTTAAGCCAATTAATGCTAAATGAGTATTGATATATTTGGACCCAGGGTTGATTGATAAATCACACATGTAAAATCATAAAATCAGGATCTCAAATGTGATTTCTTGTTTACCAGTGTGTCTTATGAGTTAGCTGAATTTGCATTCATTTTATAGCATAAAATAACCTACTTTTGAAAAATCCTTAAAAATCATGCATGCATATGTGTTGCATTTTGCATAGCTTAATTTAAGTAGCTTCATAGAGTATCCAATCACCCATATTAGGAATTGATTGTGTACCTAGAATCAATTGTGTACCATGTATTTGACACTGGACTTATCCATGAGAAACTTAACAAAGACACTCCTTGCGGAGATTCTCACCCGGTTTCTCATAGATTTGTATTTTGTTATATTACAATGATCCTATTTTAAAATAGTTGAATAAGGACTCAATAGTACCATACATATTCATACAATCAAGAAGAATCTGATTTCACGATGAATGATTGAGTCATAAGGGCATCAATTCATTGTTTATGGAGGAGTTCTCATAGCAAGTAAGGAAGCATGCATAGTGGTGTATGGAACAAGGATGTTGCACATGGTGTACATCCTCGAGGAAATGGTCGTGACAGGTTATGGAGCTCTAGTTATTCCTAGGACAAGCAACATAATGAGAAAGCGATAGGTTATCGACATCTCTGCTATAGAAGTAAGCAACAAGGAGAAGCATGTATTGTTCCCTTTACTTGAGGATGATGGTCCACACCAGCTCACCTCACATGGTAATCCACGTGAGGTGGGCAAATTGCTAAGAAGACCTCCCGACTTCATATATTTGTTTTTAGTATAGTAAATTGTAATATCATTCTAATAATTTTTGGGAAATTGCACGATGAACCCTTGCACATATTTTTAATTGCAAAAATGCCCCTTCCTGGCCTATTTTACTTATTTGCTCTTCTATTTTTAGTAATTAGCTTAATACTCTATTAAATTTGGGGAAAATATTGTAGATGCTTAACATCATGCTTGTTCATGCCATAATTTTTAAGATTTTTTTTTGCATTTTCCCATTTATTAAAAATTATTTAGGATATATTCCATGTTTACATATAAAAATACAAGAAATTAGAAAAGCTACTTTAAAAATTCCAACAAAATAAAGTATATATTACTATATATTATACCTCTTGGACAAAAATAACTAAAAAAATTAAAGGAAAACAAAAAATGGGAAAACATTCAAAATCCTATAAAAATAAGTAAAAATAGATATAATTCCAAAAAATACTTTTTTGTTTCTTATTTTTTATTTATATTATATAGTATAATTGAAAAATAGTTTTGGGAATTTTTGGACTTATGCATTTTGAAACCCAAAATGATCCAGCCCATTTATTTTATATACTATTTCGGTATATTTAATTTTTAAATCCATAAAAAATAACAAAAAGTATCAGAAAATCTAAAAAATAGAGAAAAAGCTTAAAAACAAAAAACATTTTAATTTATAATTTATGAATATATATAACTATATTTAAAAATCTAAAACCTTATATAGATTGTTTATATTATAGATAACTTATATATACTTATTATTACTATTAATAATCATAAATACTTAATATATATATGAAAACCTTAAAAAATGACTATTCTTGTATATATATTTATTATATATCTCATGTAGTATTTATAATATACATATTAGTATATATAGATATATACATTATATTTTAAAAACAAAAAGAAACTAAAAATTTGCAAAATTAAAAATTAAAAAGAAAATTTATATAAGAATTAAAATCCATAAAAATTAAATATAATTAAAACCCATAAATAATAAAAAACAAGAATAATATAAAAACAATTATTATTTATTTTCAATAATTGACAATAATTATACCTATCCATGATTTGCTCTCAGTGGTTTGACCCCTACACTTAATGTCTATACACATCTTTTTGTAGGGTATAACAAATTTAATCATGCATTCCTTTATTATTTCGTCATACATTGTGCATTGATTGTTTGCTTGATTTGGTTGTTCTCAAGATGAGTGTTAAGAGAGGGCCGATACAATGATTGCCAGAATTGACTTGTTGGATACTACACGATCCTCCAAGAACGGACGCTAGGCTCCTATGAATAATCTATCAACAAAATGTCATTGCTGTCGGGGAGAAATGCTTAGGATATGAATTTATGCATATAATTATTTTATCTTCTATTTTATTTCTTTTTACTTAAATAATTATTTATCTGTGCTAATCCACTCTCTTTGTTGACTTTTCTGTTAGAGCCCGCTACATGAGGATAGTCTTCTAGGAGGCCAAGGTAGCCAAGTAGAGCGGAGACCAGCCTTCTTCGATGAGCTAGTAAGAGAGAGCAGGAGAGGAGACCGAGAAGATGCGTAGCACAATAGCTTTAATGCAGATTTTTCATTTTTCATTTCTAGTGAGAGAGACACTTTTCATTTTTGTAATATGATTTGTAATAATATATGGACTCTCGTACATTCAGACACAGTCGCAAGCCTATTTTACCAAGTGTCTATTCAGTTGGGGGCTTGCTAGATTTTTTTGTGTTTTTATCGCATTCTTCTTTTTTATTCTCCCTATTTTCCCTTTATTTTATTTTTCTCATATTTTGAGTTTTTCACTTATTTTATTTTGTATGCTTGGAGCCTTAAGATTTTAGGATTTTATTTTGGTGAGATAGGTAGACTTAGGTCCACACACTTAATAGAATTTAGTGCCTATAAATCATTGGACTTAGTCAAATAATAAATATGTGCTTCCTGAGTACAAGTTCCTACTAGGATGGTGTTCACTTCCACACATATAGGATATATTTTATTTTATATGTGGATCATGTTGTGTTGACGAATAGTGTTGACGCATAGAGTTTTTGTATCTCGTTGTTATTTTATTTTCTTGTTAGTCTTCTTATGTAATTTACCCATAGGCTACTCTCCTATATAAGAGAGCCTAGGGCTGTGGAATACAGTATCGCATTCACGTTTTCCAACATGGTACCAGAGCGACGGTCCTAGACCGGAGTTCTCGAAACCGAACCCTAACCCTAACCCCACTCGCCAGCCCCTCTTCTCTCCTCCTCCTCGAATCGGCGCCGCCTAGCAGATCGACGACCCTCTCCGATCGCCTCTCGCGCCTGTGCGCGCATCTCCTGTGCGCGCAACTCCGATCGCCATCGCCGAGCGCCCTCTCCGCGCGCTGGATCCGATCGCCTAGCGCCTCTCGCGCTACTCGCCGATCGCTGTGCTACATCGAGCACATTACGTGCACCTTCCAGTGCGCCTTGCGCCTCTTCCTGCGCTCTCCTGCTGTGCGGCCTAGTGCACCTCCTGTGCTGTGCGCATAACGTGCGCTAGGGCACCATCTCAAGCGTGTGCTAGGGTTTCTACAATAGAAACCTGTGCGTGTGCGGATCGTAGCACGCGCAGATATATGGGGATAGTTGCGTGAGGTCTACACATGCAACTAGTCCCGTCTATGTCATTGTAGACCAATATTATCCAGTGTCATACGCTCCAGTCTTCAGTATGTCAGAAAGCAAGGCAGATACCCCATCTATGGGTGTTTTTCGTGGTCCAGCGCCCATCGTCAAGATGGATGGTACGAACTATGAACTGTGGGCAATGCAGTTCATGAGTATGATGAAGTCCACGGGCAAGAAGCATATTCTCACAGAGCCCGAGCCTGCAGAGAAGACTGGAGTTCATGCCTCATGGGAGGCAGACGACGCATATGCCAAGGTGTGGCTGTCTGGCACATTGGCTATTGAAATCGCCAATGATATTCTACATCAACCCACAGCCAAAGACATGTGGGACATCCTCGCTGCGACCTATTCTCAGGCGAAGAATGAGACGAAGATCCTGCAGCTACAGCATGATATATTCACTATAAAGCAGAATGGACGCCCGTTACATTCCCTCTATACATCTTTGAGGGGAATGTTTGAGAAGCTTCACAGCTTCATGCCTCTTACCGCCACACCCGAGCAGCAGAAATCATACAGGAATGCAACAATGGTGGGCGTGTTTCTTGCAGCACTCGACCCAGAGTATGAGGCTGCACGTTCACAGATTCTGGCAGACTCAACTATTCCTCCCATGGAGGAGGCTTTTCATAGGTTGAGTAGGATCACTGTACCTTCTGCAGCCACTAGTCAGAATACCTCAGCCATGGCAGCCAACAGGGGCCGTGGCTCTCATTACCAGGGCCGTGGACGTATTCCCCGTGGAAGGGGTGGCCGCACTAGGCCAACATGCTCATATTGTCACAGAATCGGCCATACTGAAGACACATGCTACTCAAAGCATGGATTTCCTGCATCTGCACGAGCCGCTGAGCAGATAGAGCCTCCTTCTCCTGCTTCACTGGATCAGCGCTTTGATGATCTGGTTGCCCGCCTCAGGGGTATTATCCCACCATCTGGCTCAGCACCGACGACAGAGAGTCATACGGATGTTGCTGCTTCTGCTTCTGCGTCTGCATCTACGAGTACTTCAGGTAGTACACTTGCACTACATAGTAGTAGATTGGATACATTGCCATGGATCATGGACTCAGGCGCTACACATCATCTATGTGGCGACCAGAGTCTACTTTCAGGATATACTCAGATTCCTCCAGGACGGACAGTAGTGATTGCCAATGGCACTCATTCCCCCATCATGGGTCAGGGGGAGATTAGATTGACATCATCTATGCAGCTCAAGAATGTTTTACATGCACCGCACTTTTCTATGAATCTATTGTCAATCAGCCAGATTACGAAGGATCTCCAATGTCGAGCTATTTTTGATTCATCTTCTTTGATTTTTCAGGACATCCGTACGGGCAACGTGATTGGTCATGGCTATGAGCAAGGAGGCCTCTATCGTCTGAACCAGACCCCATTTGCTGGAATCACCTCTTCTCCCGCTGGACAAGCATCTCCTCTCCTGTGGCATCTGCGTCTAGGTCACTTACCGCTTCAGAAGTTGTGTCGTGTCTTACCTTATAGTCTTTCTCACGCATCTATCCAGTGTGAGGCGTGTCAGTTGGGAAAACATCACAGGTCGTCGTTTCCCAGTAGTCAAGGTCGGAGTAGTAACTCCAAATTTGAGTTGTTTCATGTTGATGTCTGGGGTCCAAGTCGTGTTCCCGATCATCAGGGACACATGTATTATATTGTTTTTGTGGATGATTTCTCTAGAGCATCATGGGTATTTTTAATGAAAAATAAGTCTGAAGCTGGAAATATTATTATTCAATTTCTAAATGAGATTCAGAATGTCTTTTCCACAACTGTCAAATTTTTGAGAAGTGACAATGCCTTAGAATTGTGCACCAATAATCTAGCCAACTACTACACTTCTAAAGGAATTGTTCACCAAACATCCTGTGCCCATACGTCTCAACAAAATGGGGTTGCAGAGAGAAAACACCGTCATCTTCTTGATGTCACAAGGTCTCTTCTCATTCAGAGTCATGTTCCATATTCCTACTGGGGTGATGCAGTTCTTACTGCATGTTATCTTATAAACCGTATGCCCTCGTCCGTCTTGAATGAACAGATTCCCTTCTCCCTTATTTATCCTGACAAGGATCTGTTCACTCTTACCCCTCGTGTGTTTGGGTCTGTAGCATTTGTCCATCAGTTGTCGCCCGGTTCTGACAAGCTCTCTCCTAGGGCTGTCAAGTGTGTCTTTGTGGGGTACTCCAGAACTCAAAAGGGGTACAAGTGTTTTGACCCTCTGCGTCGGCGGTATATGATCAGTGCAGATGTTACATTCTTTGAATCCATCATGTATTTCTCAGACTCTGGGAATATGCAGCCACCATCCATATCCCCTGATACTGTGTTCATGGCACCACCAACATCTCAACCACCACCACCACCACCACCACCACCGTCATCAATAGTACCTCCATTACCATTCCATTACACCCGGAGGCCGAATCAAGCTCATGGTCCTGACCAGTCAACTAGCCCGCCTATGGTATGTAATGAAAATATTAATGTTGATGGATCTGACGACATTTCTCAGCAGGGTACATTACAGGAGCATGGTGATACCACAGAGGACCTAAATATACCAATCGCTCTTCGCAAGTCGAAGAGAAGCTGTGTTCAGTATCCAGTATCAGCAGTGGTGTCGTTTGAGAGGCTCTCTGGACCATTCAGGACGTTTGCATTGACACTTTCAGCTACAACCATTCCACGGAACCATCATGATGCTCTACAAGATTCTAGATGGCGACTAGCAATGGAAGAAGAAATGGAGGCACTTCAGTCTAGAGGAACCTGGAGTTTGGTTCCTATACCTCCAGATGTTAGCCCGGTGAGTTGCAAATGGGTGTTTACAGTTAAGCACAATGCAGATGGTTCCATTGACAGGTACAAGGCACGCCTTGTTGCTCGGGGCTTCACGCAGACACATGGGGTAGACTATCTAGACACCTTCTCCCCTGTGGCACGTCATTCTACTTTACGAATTCTGCTGTCTGTTGCGGTTGCAAAAGACTGGCCACTCTATCAACTGGACGTAAAGAATGCATTTTTGTATGGAGACTTGCAGGAGGAAGTCTATATGCAACAGCCACCTGGGTTTGTTGTTGAGGGGGAGTGTTCCAAGGTTTGCAAATTGCATAAGGCCATCTATGGTCTTAAGCAGAGTCCCAGAGCATGGTTTCAGAAGCTTTCAGATCTCTTTGAGAAACAAGGATATAAACGTTCCAATGCTGATCATTCCTTGTTCGTGCAGAAGACTGCGAGAGGTATCATTGTAATCATGGTTTATGTTGATGATATCTTGATTACAGGTGATGATGACCGAGGCATTAAGCAAGCAAAGGAAAGGCTGGGGACTGAATTTGTCACCAAGGACTTGGGAGTCCTTAGATACTTCCTGGGGCTGGAATTTGCGAGAAATTCAGACGGATTAGTTATGACACAGAGGAAGTATGTCACGGATCTGCTGAGTGAGACAGGTATGCTAAGGTGTCGACCTGCTACGACACCAATGGACCATAGCATGAAGCTGTATGATGATGACACAGAAGAGGTGGATCAAAGAAGGTACAGAGAACTGGTAGGAAAATTACTGTATGTTACTATCACTAGACCTGACATACAGTTTGCAGTGAGTCGTGTGAGCCAGTTCATGGAGCAACCACGCCAGGTCCATATGGATGCTATACATATGATTCTGAGATATCTAAAATCATCCCCAGGTGCAGGCTTGCTATTTAAGAAAGGAAAGGAGATTTCTGTTACAGGATGTGCAGATGCAGACTATGCAGGATGCCCCAAGGACAGGAAGTCAACATCAGGGTTTGCAGTCTACGTTGGAGATGCTCTAGTTTCGTGGAAGAGCAAGAAGCAGACAGTAGTAGCCAGATCCAGTGCTGAATCAGAATATAGGGCTATGGCCCAGGCGAGTACAGAAATGATGTGGGTAAAATCCTTACTTGCAGACCTATTCATTGATATACCTCTTCCTATGATGTTGGAATGTGACAATCAGGCTGCCTTGTTCATAGCAAATAACCCAGCCTTTCATGAGAGGACCAAGCATATTGAGGTCGACTGTCACTACATACGTGACATGATTCAGAAGGGGTTCATTGCTACATCTCACGTCTCATCAGAAAATCAGACTGTTGATATTTTCACCAAGGCATTATCTAAAGGTCCATTCCAGAAGTGTGCGTCCAAGCTGAGCATGATTGATATCTATGCTCCATCTTGAGGGGGAGTGTTGACGAATAGTGTTGACGCATAGAGTTTTTGTATCTCGTTGTTATTTTATTTTCTTGTTAGTCTTCTTATGTAATTTACCCATAGGCTACTCTCCTATATAAGAGAGCCTAGGGCTGTGGAATACAGTATCGCATTCACGTTTTCCAACATGTTGCATGTTGACTGTTGGAGTCATGTATGCATCCATATCTCTAGCATCCGTACTCATTTGATTTTTTTGTGCATCAACTTTTCCGAACTCCTTCCCCTTGTTTTCTTTGATTTAGGAAAGAAACATAATCAAAAAATAGTTGAACGGTTTCTTTTACAAAAATACCAAAAAGCTGACAACAAATAAAATCGAGATTGCTAATTATACCTGACCCTAAAACTAAACGTAAAGAACAAATCACATTATTTTGGGGAGAGTAACCCCCTTATTATTGGAGGTTCATTCCAGATCGAGTGAGGTACGTACTCATAAGGAATAGAGTCCCCATCTCTGGACTTGTGCCCTAAGTGCTTGGGTTTGCTCTTGGACCTTATTACTCCTACAAGCACATGCCTCAAACTTTAGAAGAAGTGGTTCCGATGTTCTAGTAGGTGTACAACACCGATTACAACACAACCACTCTAGACGACTGCACCTGTGAGCTCGTATAAATTTTCTTTGTCACCTAACTCTAAAAATGAAAAGATAAAGGATCGAACTTTCACGGTCTTCACAGTGTTGAGTTTGTGAATTGAGGGTTTGTTTTGGGCTTGTTTTATGTGTTTTAGATCAATCCACGCCTTTGCACCTTTTTATCTTCATATTTTTACTTGACTTTCACGCTCTCCTTGATCCCCACCTCTTGAATACTGAGATGGCTAACTGGAGACACTTTTATCTAAACTTCATGGATTCTTCTCACTCCACTCCAGTCGGTGCAGCTCTATTTTTCCTGGAGGAGTTTTGTCAGGATTTTTTGTACATATCGACAACACTCACAATTTCAGCCACCAGATTTTGACCATTATCCACTACCACAATTTTGTCACCCACCTTCACCCCAACTGATACTGAGCTGTTGGATTCACCTCTCATAGACGCCTCTATTGAGTATTTTCAAACAATATGTATAGATTTTCAAAGTATTTTTGCAACAATTTTCTAAACCATTTGAGAGTAGATTTTCAAAATATTTTATTCAAACAAAGAAAAGAAACTTTTACAAACAAAATATTTTTACAAAGTTTGTAAATATTTTACAAGAATTTTTTCAAAAAATTTTAAAAAGATTTTTCAAAGATATTTTCCAACTATTTTTCAAACATTTGAAAAATATTTCTAATCGATTTATTAATCTGTATATACATAGCATTGGATGCGTGTTTTAATTTTATAAAATAAACATATTAATAAAATACAAAAGTACGAGTTATGGCTAAAATATATACAACGTATATATAACCCCCGTGTGCTTAGCTGGAGCTATGTCCTCATAGATCAGAGAGAAAAAGAAGACATAACTCATACTAAGTATAGAAAAATATATGCTACAAGGATTGAATAATGAATGAGAAAAAACCGACCCCCATATACTTAGGATCAATTAATCATATGTATATTAGATTGTACGCAAAGAATGGTCGATTAAGCGTGGGAATAAACAAATTAGCAGCTAGCCTGTCTCACCCTATACTTAGGATAAAATATCCCAAAGTATAGAAATAATGTCAAAGTTGAGGAGACATGCATGTGCATTAAAAAATGAACCATATATACATTCATCCCCTCTATACTTAGCATGAATTATATTCTAAGTATAACAATGATGAATGGGATGAGTCAAGTTTCCATAAGAATGAAAGAATTGAATCTTCTGATGTTATTGTTGGAAGTTCTTGCTTATAAACCACATGAATAGAGTCAACCACAGACATGAAGGTATCATGCTCGAGATAAGTCTTCAGAAGTTATCTATTGATGGCAAAGGGATGTGCATCGTATGAAAATTTGGATATGATTATGATTCCATCGTCATGCACAAGATTTACTACGAACGACTTGGTCCCTCTTCAACTTGGGAAAAGTTTCAACTTTGCATCAAACAACAAAACCTTATGACTAGGTTCGAAAGTCTCATGGCAGATGTGCTTGTCGTGAAACTTCTTGACCTTCTCTAGTACATAAGGCTATTGTCATATGCATAGTCGTAGAATTTAAGAAGTTTGTTCAGATATATCTTTCTATTCTTTGGTGCTTTCCTCAGATCCAAATTGTAGATATTAATTGCTCATAATAATTTATGAATCAACTCGACAGAAAAATGACATGTCTTGCCATATACAAGATGATAGGGAGACATTCCCATAGGTGACTTGTACGTAGTCTAGTAGGCATAGAGAATTGAGTCGAGTAGTTGAGACCAGTTCTTTCTGTCTGGACATACAAGCTTTTGGAGAATCGTCATGATTTCCCTATTCAAACATTCTGCCAAGACATTAGATTGTCGGTGGTATGGAGAGGTTACTCGATGTTCTATGCAATATTCTTGAGCCATATTCTTCACCTCTCTGTTGATGAAATGGCTACCCCATCTGGTGTATGATTTTGGGGATCCTGAACCATACGCTGATTTATTCTTTCAGAAATCACCGTTGGTATGACTGTCGGCGGATCGGGTTGTGATAGCCTCTAGCCAGCGGCTCACATAGTCGAAAACAAGCAGAATATACTCATAGCCATGACTGTTGGGAAAAGGGCCCATGAAGTCAATGCCCCATTGACGAGTCGCTAAATACGGTATTTAATTCGGTCACGTTGTAATACGTGTACTTAGCGATTCAGTCAGAACCGAGAGAAGGATCTCCGTGAAGAGTGTCTCGGCTTTAATTTATATCCCGAGCAAGTCCGGGGCCGAACACAGGGAGGCAAAGGAACAACTTGGGTTTAATTTGAAAATAAAGATCTATATTTCCAAGTGGTATTTTTTTAGATTTTTTTATGCAAATAGAATGCAAATGCAAGTGAATTACAACACTAAGAAAACACACAACAAGGCCAAATTAATTTTAATGTCAAATAAGTCCAATTTAGCCAAATTATATTTTTCTTAGAGTCCTAATCCAGAGATGAATGCAAGGTACTTTTTTTGGAATTTTATGGGTTACAATGCAACAATTAAAAATACACACTTTTTAAGGGTTTTTTCGCAATTTAGCACACAAACAGTAAGTAAAAATCATGAAAAAATTACTGGAACTAAAACATGATGCAAGAATACTACAATAATTTTTTTGGAAATTTTTTACAAGTTATGAATTTTTTTATAGAATTTTTAGTGAAAATAGAGTGGAAATGAGTAATTAATTTCTATTAAATCCACGTTATCAAATTAATCAGAGTGCGATTTATCTCAAAAAGATATTTAGATAAGCAAGGCAGGAGAGTTGAAATTTTGTAAAAAGAATGTATGTGGATTTAACTAAAAATCAAATACTAAAAAAATTCTACAATTTATTTCAGGCACATGACAACTCCAATGGACGTGAAATTTGGACTGTAACTCTATCACAATTCAAGACATCATTCCTAATTTTTGTGAATTTTTTAGAGCAATCGTATGTGAGATAAAAATTTATAAGCACTGAATGGGTAAAATATATAAAATTTCAGTTGACCAAATTTTAGTTAATTATCCATATCTCATAAAAATACAAATAAACAATCACATGACAGAATATAAGTTGTTCAACATAAAACCATTTTTAATTGAATAAAAAGATACATAAATGAGGTCCAAATTAACACACAAACATAGGGGTATCCGTGCAAAATCACAACTGAAAACGAACAAGACAAATATGTACAGGGACGTTTTTGTAATTACATAAACATGAGAAATAAAAATCGCAATTTTTACAATTAAAGAAAAAGAAAGTATTCACCTTCTTCTTCCTCCCTGGGTCACGATGGACGAACCCAACAAGGCGGAGGGGTCGGCGGCGGTGCGGCCGCACGCGGCCGCGCGCGGGGGTCGACGGCGGAGAGGAGGTGGCGAGCGGCGGCGTCAGTGGTGCGGGTGGGCGGCCTGGCGATGGCGAGGAGGCCTGCGAGCTGAGGGCGGCGGAAATGGTTGAAGGAGCGGGCGGAACCGCCGGCGGGGCGCACGGCGGCACGGCAGCTGCTGTGGGGGCGAAGGAGGCGGAGAGGGGTGGCGGTGCAGCTGCGCGGTTGGTCGGTGGCGCGCGGCCGGCGAACGCCGGTGGCTGGAGGAGAAGGGGTGGGGGAGGCGGCGCGGGAGCTGCTTCCCCTCCTTCGTTTTTTTTTATTTTTTTTACTTTTTTTTAAATTACTGATGTCTATTTTTTTGGTGTTTTAGATTTTATATTTTTTTTTAATTTTTTTTATAAATAAGAAACAAATAAAAGGAAAAAAATGCTGTGGTGATGATGGGGGTATGATGAGGATGGTGGTAATATGATGAAGGTGGTGTGATGAAATGATGTGATATATAAAAAGAAGGAAACAAAATAACAAGAAGAATGAAGAGGAAAACTTACCTGAATATTCGCCGGATTGGCGGAGCAGCTACGCTGAACTCCTGTCGTCGTCTCGATCCGATTGGCGAAATAAAATCGGAGAAGCTAAGCGAGCTCGATGGAGAACTCGTGACGCGGGGCGGATCTCCGCGGATCTCAGCTGAAGGAGGTCGTCGCTTGAGGAAGACGCTTCGCCGCTGTCACCAACAAAACACTCCAAGCTCTCTCCTTATTCTATAAGAATGGTGGATGATGAAAAAAATGAGGATGTACAAAAGAATATAAAGAGAAGAGAAAGGGAAGTTAGAATGGTGGTGGTGTTGAATGGGAGGTTAAATTAGTGATGGGGTTGAATGGGAAGTTAGATGAATAATGGTGTTGAATGAAGACTTGGAGGTTATTGTAGAGAATGGGAAAATAATAAATAATGATATAAAGTATGCTACTTTAAATACAACAAAATTAAAGAGGGGAAAAATGGTGAATTTACAAGTGAATACATACAACATGTACAATTTTTTTTGTTTGCTTTTCTAATATGTATTTTTTTGTCTTTCAAGTAAGAGATATTTACAATGGAAAAAATACAATAAAATAGTATAATCAAAATATAACATAAGTATGATTTTTTTTGTATTTTTAATAATTAAGAAAGATACAATAAAAAATGAAGAAACTATGAATATATACATAATGTACAATGTACATCTAGGTCCCAAAACCCAACTTTTGCAAATGAGCTCCGATTTTAATGAAACCACTTCCGTTGGATAGATAATTTTCTAACTTGAACTTTAAAAGTGAGTTTGTTGAATTTGGAGTTCATACGGAGCGGGAATTTAGCTTGAAAGTTGGTCTTTACAGCTTTTTCCCTTTGGGATCTAGGAGCATTTATTTGAGATATAATTTGTTTTGTATTTTTGTATTTTTATATACATTGATATGAACATGTTGGAGAAAGAATTAGCCAAAAAGGAGTTGATATGAAATTAAAAAAACATAAAGTTTTGTGCTATTTACATGTATAAAACTCCTTTGATTTTGCGGCTTTTTATTGTTAATTTATTTTGTACAATCTAATATACAATAATTCATGTATTTTATTTACAAGAGTCATTTGTTAATTTATTGATTTTATATACATTTATTAGGGAATTTACTCGTGGATTTTGCTAAGATCAAGATATTGAGATGTTGAATCGTGGATTCATCACCCCCCTATACTTAAACTTTTCTAGTCCTCGAGCAAATAAAGAATGAATAAGTTAGGTTAACCCCTGACTGTGCTTGTGAATACAAGACTTGATCCGTTCAAGAACTCTCGGTTTTAGAGATCCTAAACTTCTAAGCTGAACCAAGCTCTAGTCAAAAGGTATCCAATTTCCCTAATCATCAGACTTTCTTTGTATACATATATAGTAGGGATATGACTTTAAGTGTTGACCGCAGTTACAAGAGTAGAGTCACAACGTCACCCAAGGTTCCAGTCCAAGAGACTCTCCTAAGGACCCGATCCTCAACACTAGGGAATAAATCATTTCTTGCATCTAATCCACCGTCTCTTTAGTTGTCAGACTTAAAAGTGTAGATGGAAGGCCAATTGATGGAGGGAATAGGATTGTGTCATTTCTTCTCTCCCTTTCAATGGAACAAGGATCCTCTCGAGTGCCTTATTACTCAACGCATTTTTTTGGTGTTGATCAGTGCGTCCGTCAAGAGAAGTTGGAGTCGTCTGCACTTGTTTTCCTGGGAGTACACCGGGGTGTGTCTTTTTTTGAGTATCTATTATACCTTCTACACCCAGACTTGTAGCATTTACGATGCAGAGCCCTTTTTTGGTGCAAGCCCGACTCCTGGTCCTAATAGCGGTGGTCCAAGTGGACACTTTTGAAATGGTTGGGAGCGCTCGCCTTTGGTGGAAGCTCTTTGATATTTGACTTTGTATGGAATGAGAGTTTTTCTTTGACATTTCATTGATTTGTAGTATTTTGGCTAGCTCCATTGCTTTTACCAAGAGTTGGCGCACACTGATCAACATTTTTTTATTTTATCACACCCTGGCACATAGGTAAATGTCAAGAGATAGTACAAGAACCATGTTCTCATACTGGCTAAAGATGCTGACACTCAGGTTTCATGAAGCCTTCATTGATTTTATCCCATCCTCGAGCATCATCAAATCAAGTCCAAACTCAAATTCCTCATCCCAGATCCTCAAGTGAAATTTCAACTCATCTCATCATAACTGCAGTCGTGTATGTGAGGTGCTGATCATATTCTTAAGGTAGAGACTAAGCATGCAATATAGCACACAAATCTTTCAAACTAGGGAAATGTGAATAATTAAGTCCAAGACCCTAATGACTAAGGATGGTTAACTCAAAATCTCAAGAGCTCATAAACCAAGTGTTCTTGAACATCACTAGTCTTGTGTGAGAGTGAATGTATCAGGGGTTAAACCAACTTATTAGTTAGTTTTTTTAATGATTTTTTTAAGTTTTACAAAAAGTGTTTTTTTTCAAAAAGTTTTTTTTTGACAAAGGCAAAGAAGTTTTTTTTGTTATTATTTGCTTTTTTTTCAAGAGTTTTTTTTGAAATAGATAGGTAAATAAGAAAAGACTTTTTTTTTGAAAAAGTTTGTTGTTTTTTTTTAAAAAGGATTTTTTTTGAAAAGTTTTTTAGGAAAAAGTTTTTTTTTTAAAAAGTTTTTTTTGAAAAGTTTTTTTTACCCACCCCAAAATTATTGTATAATATATACAAAAATACGTGAAAGTACGAGCTATGGGTAAAGTATATATATAATATATACACGCCCCCTATACTTAGCATGTGCTATGTCCTCATGGCATAAGAAGCGAGAAAAAGATATAGCTCGTGCTAAGCGTAGGATGGCTAAAATAATAAATAGTATAGAAGTCGATCCGACCCCCCTATACTTAGGCTCTGGACAGCCTAAGTGTAGAAGAAGAGCAAAAAATGGGGCGGACGAGGTCAAGAGGAGAAATGGATGAGTATGTACACATGGCGGGCATCGGCTCCCCCTATACTTAGGCTCTTGGTAAGACTAAGTATAGGACAAGAGTAAGTGTGAGAACCGATGTGATCTAAAGAATATACAAAGAGGGGATAATGTACAAGAGTTATTGAATCTGTACAAGGATCAAGAAGGTTTGTGACGGACCTTCTTGCGGGAGCGAGGGGGTGGATAGTATACATATGTGTCGCTGTCAGAATCGTTCGTAGAGGAATAATAGTGAGGTGTGGGGAACGTCCAACGAGGGTCGACACACGACTGCTTGCTCAAATATGGCTTCAGAACAGCCGAACTGAGCTCACTCATGTAGATCACCTCATCCGGACCTGATGAGGACTCCTCAGAAAGTTCCTTCTCTGGAACATCGAAGGTAACCTTCTTAGTCGGTTTTCTAGAACTTGAAGCATCAAGAGGAAGAGGAGAGTGACAAGCCTTGAGGGGTTCGGGGGAACACCTCAAGGAATCAATACTCTTCTTCTTCTTACCAGATGACCAACTAGAGGGTGGAGCAATCAATTTATCAAGATTGGTCAATTTGGTCCCAGTTCTCTCCTTCGGTGTATGTCCTGGATGTGGTGTGTCTGAGGTTCTGACCAGAGGTTCATCATCAGATGAGTCACCATATGCATTGTAATACTCCTGCAGGGTCAGCACACGTCTCTGATAAGGCACAATATTCTCAGTTGGCTTGACATTGTTGGGTTCTTGTGTCGGATCATCAAAATGATCAAGGCAATCCACAAAGGTCATGTCCGACTCAATGATAGCTTCTGGTCGTGAGTCCTCTCTAGAAGCTGTCGCAGTGGTGGTGCAAGCAGTAGGCGGTGTGTGGTTGTAGGGAGTCTCTACACCAATGGTCATCTGGACAGTCGGTATCTCAGGTGTAGTAGAGAGACGGGACTCAACTGTCTCTCGAAGGTCACGACTGTCTGCAACTTTATGGGTTACCTTGGAATATCGTGTGTCCTCAAAGATCGGGTGAGGTCGGAGTGCTCCCAATGCAGAGAAATTGATCTCCCGAATCTCACAATCTATAGTTGCCTTAGACAAGGCTAAAAACGACTTCCCAAGAATGATCGGAGACTGGGTGAACTCTCCTCGGTGTTCAATATCCATGATCGTGAAATCCACCTGTAATAGAGCACCTTGGAAAGTAACGATGACTGAAATGGTTCCTCTTGACCGTTTAATGGATCGATCTGCTAACTGAATGATCTCTCTTGATTTCTCGGCAGATCCGAGTTTGAGCATGGCAAACACGGAGGTCGGGAGGATATTAATCGGTGAGTCATCATCGATTCGTGCATGGGTGAATGTGGTATCTTTGATTTCACAATCAAATCTAGGTAACCGCTTTACTCTGCGGCTCTTGGTTTTTCTCCCTATCATCAAAGATGTGGCCATAGACACTATATGTACCTTAGTCCTTGTTCTCTTATTGCCCGACCTTTTAGGCATCAATTTACTTCTCACAAATCTTTTAATGTCGGGAAAGTGCTCAATGGCCATTATTAAGGGAAGCTCAAAAATCAACTTTCTATCCAATGCTTCCCTAACCGCAGGATCCAATTTTTTTAGATCTTTTCCTTTTTCAATTTTTATGGTATTTTCTGAGTTTTCAATTTTTTTGGTCTTTTTGATAGGTGAAGGAGGACTAGGAGAATGTACAGACTCTGGTTTGGAGGGAAAGTGGTTAGTAGAAGAGGAAGGTAGAAAGGACTCCAGCTGTACATGATGTATAGTCAATGCGGTGTCTTCCAGGTTTTCAATATTCAATCCGCGAAATCCATGATCCACATTCCTACCTGGACTCTTGATCGGTCTACAAATATCATCCTCCAATAAGTTCTCATTACACCTCATGAGAGAAGTCTGCTCAGTTGGAGGATACTGCTGAGAACTTGGGATCTTATACTCAACACATCTTGACTCAGGCGTGTAATGCTGGGTTGAGTATGACCCATCTGTATGGCAGATGTTGGTCGGAGCCTCATAAGGTGGAGTCAGTAGACAGGGGGTCTGTAGATCGGTCTCATGAGTCCAATCCCCTGTATATGTCGGCTCTCCTAATGGGTGATATGAAGGTTGGTCAATGTCGGCTCTATCACTGAGGTCAATCAAGTCAGGAAGATCATGTAGTGCAGGCTTCTCCATTCGGTTTGTCTGGTTGATCTTGTTGTACCCAAAGGTTAAGTCAGGATGTGTATAGGTCAAATGTTGTCCGGTCCTAACTCGAGGTGAATATGAGGTATGAGGGGGCAACTGATTCTGCCAATCATTCATTTCAGCAGTGGCTTGCTCTGTGATTTGTTCCTTGATTCCAGCAAGCGGACGAGAATATGTTGAGTCAATACAGGGTGGTTGTGGGTTATGGGTGTAAGAATGTGGGGTAGGTGAGAAGGACGAAGAAGTGCGGAAGTCAGTCGGAGTTCTGACTTCGCGGTTGGGATGTGGGTATGAAGAGGAATAAGAGGGTGGAGATGGTCGAAATATGGTCGAAGAAGAGTAACGTGGATATGATGACCAATATTCTGACATCTTGGAAGGGAGATGGGAGAATGAAGCGGATCGAGGAAGAAAATGTGCAAGTGCACCGAATAACACACAAACAAACAAACAAACAAACACAAGAGCAAACCCTGAGTTCACCTACTCAACACAGTGATGGTCGCAAAAGTCCGACCGTTTATCTTTTCAATTTTAACTAGGTGATAAATCAAGATATAAATCCGGTTACGCAAGGCTCAAAAGTAGGTTTTGGGCACTATCCTAGGGATGCGTCCTCACCTTCAACAATCACAATTAGCCAAGCATACAATGTGGGTTTTGGTCTCCCAAAACAAGTGTTAGTTTTAGTCATTTTTTTGTGTCAACTCTGATTAGCAGTCCCGATTTTAAGTTTGGTTATCACTTGATTAATCCACCAAACAAAGCACGCCTAACGATCAGTCCCGATTTCCTTTTAACTTAGGTTTCAAAAACCAAGAAGGAAGGAGTCGAGAAAACCGATGCAAATAGTGATATCAATGATGCATGCCCAGTTCAGAAGACTTACAGTGATCCTCGCGCTCTACATGCGGGATGCAAGGCAGAATTGAAATTTTATACTAAATGAATGCAAACGAGAAAACCGTTCCTAGACAGGCAGTTCTATTAGCGAGTGATGAACAAGTTAAATTTGACTAATAGCTCTGCGGTCTAAGTGCGTCTCGTTAAATGTGATGTGTGGTCCTAAATATTACGAGCACAAGCAATCAAGATAATCTGATAAAAATGCTCTAAGAGCCGCGAGTGCAAGTCCTATTCTACGTCAAGCAACCACACGACCACAAGAGGGTCCAAAGTCCAGTCCGGATACAAGCGCGAGCTCTCAAACAAGAGCCGCTGTAAAGAAGCAAACTACCTAAATAATTACAATAATTTACAAAAATTTCTCTCGGAATGAATAGATTCTCCTAGCTCTTCAGCAATCGGCACGCGTCCGTCGACCTCCGATGTACTCCAAGTCCACCGGGCCCTCGCAAGGAAAATGAGATTTAATTAGAGAGATAAAAAAAATATATACAAAAATATGAAGAGAAATAATTACAAGGAAAATGGATTAAATATAAGGTGGCTCGGGGGTCAGACTACCCGAGTAAATGAAATATAAATCCAAAATTTTTAAACTAATCCCTAAGCCATTTGCCTCCCCGGCAACGGCGCCATCTGACGAGTCGCTAAATACGGTATTTAATTCGGTCACGTTGTAATACGTGTACTTAGCGATTCGGTCAGAACCGAGAGAAGGATCTCCGTAAAGAGTGTCTCGGCTTTAATTTATATCCCGGGCAAGTCCGGGGTCGAACACAGGGAGGCAAAGGAACAACTTGGGTTTAATTTGAAAATAAAGATCTAGATTTCCAAGTGGTATTTTTTAGATTTTTTTATGCAAATAGAATGCAAATGCAAGTGAATTACAACACTAAGAAAACACACAACAAGACCAAATTAATTTTAATGTCAAATAAGTCCAATATAGCCAAATTATATTTTTCTTAGAGTCCTAATCCAGAGATGAATGCAAGGTACTTTTTTTTGGAATTTTATGGATTACAATGCAACAACTAAAAATACACACTTTTTAAGGGTTTTTTCGCAATTTAGCACACAAACAGTAAGCAAAAATCATGAAAACTTACTGGAACTAAAACATGATGCAAGGATACTACAGTATTTTTTTTGGAATTTTTTACAAGTTATGAATTTTTATAGAATTTTTAGTGAAAACAGAGTAGAAATGAGTACTTAATTTCTATTAAATCCACGTTATCAAATTAATCAGAGTGCGATTTATCTCAGAAAGATATTTAGATAAGCAAGGCAGGAGAGTTGAAATTTTGTAAAAAGAATGTATGTGGATTTAACTAAAAATCAAATACTAAAAACATTCTACAATTTATTTCAGGCACATGACAACTCCAATGGACGTGAAATTTGGACTGTAACTCTATCACAGTTCAAGGCATCATTCTAATTTTGTGAATTGTTTAGAGCAACCGTGTGTGAGATAAAAATTTATAAGCATTGAATGGGTAAAATATATAAAATTTCAGTTGACCAAATTTTAGTTAATTATCCATATCTCACAAAAATACAAATAAACAATCACATGACAGAAGATAAGTTGCTCAACATAAAACCATTTTTAATTGAATAAAAAGATACATAAATGAGGTCCAAATTAACACACAAACATAGGGGTATCCGTGCAAAATCACAACTGAAAATGAACAAGACAAATATGTACAGGGACGTTTTTGTAATTACATAAACATGAGAAATAAAAATCGCAATTTTTACAATTAAAGAAAAAGAAAGTATTCACCTTCTTCTTCCTCCCTGGGTCACGATGGACGAACCCAACAAGGCGGAGGGGTCGGCGGCGGTGCGGCCGCGCGCGGCCGCGCACGGGGGTCGACGGCGGAGAGGAGGTGGCGAGCGGCGGCGTCGGTGGCGCGGGTGGGCGGCCTGGCGGTGGCGAGGAGGCCTGCGAGCTGAGGGCGGCGGAAATGGCTGAAGGAGCGGGCGGAACCGCCGGCGGGGCGCACGGCGCGCGGCAGCTGCTGTGGGGGCGAAGGAGGCGGAGAGGGGCGGCGGTGCGGCCGCGCGGTTGGTCGGTGGCGCGCGGCCGGCGAACGCCGGTGGCTGGAGGAGAAGGGGTGGGGGCGGCGGCGCGGGAGCTGCTTCCCCTCCTTCGTTTTTTTTATTTTTTTTACTTTTTTTTAAATTACTGGTCTATTTTTTTGGTGTTTTAGATTTTATATTTTTTTTAAATTTTTTTATAAATAAGAAACAAATAAAAGGGAAAAAAATGTTGTGGTGATGATGGGGGTATGATGAGGATGGTGGTAATATGATGAAGGTGGTGTGATGAAATGATGTGATATATAAAAAGAAGGAAACAAAATAACAAGAAGAATGAAGAGGAATACTTACCTGAATATTCGCCGGATTGGCGGAGAAGCTACGCTGAACTCCTGTCGTCACCTCGATCCGATTGGCGAAATAAAATCGGAGAAGCTAAGCGAGCTCGATGGAGAACTCGTGACGCGGGGCGGAGCTCCGCGGATCTCACCTGAAGGAGGTCGTCGCTTGAGGAAGACGCTTCGCCGCTGTCACCAACAAAACACTCCAAGCTCTCTCCTTATTCTATAAGAATGGTGGATGATGAAAAAATGAGGATGTACAAAAGAATATAAAGAGAAGAGAAAGGGAAGTTAGAATGGTGGTGGTGTTGAATGGGAGGTTAAATTAGTGATGGGGTTGAATGGGAAGTTAGATGAATAATGGTGTTGAATGAAGACTTGGAGGTTATTGTAGAGAATGGGAAAATAATAAATAATGATATAAAGTATGCTACTTTAAATACAAAAAAATTAAAGAGAGGAAAAATGGTGAATTTACAAGTGAATACATACAACATGTACAATTTTTTTTGTTTGCTTTTCTAATATGTATTTTTTTTGTCTTTCTAGTAAGAGATATTTACAATGGAAAAAATACAATAAAATAGTATAATCAAAATATAACACAAGTATGATTTTTTTTGTATTTTTAATAATTAAGAAAGATACAATAAAAAATGAAGAAACTATGAATATATACATAATGTACAATGTACATCTAGGTCTCAAAACCCAACTTTTGCAAATGAGCTCCGATTTTAATGAAACCACTTCCGTTGGATAGATAATTTTCTAACTTGAACTTTAAAAGTGAGTTGGTGAATTTGGAGTTCATACGGAGCGGGAATTTAGCTTGAAAGTTGGTTTTTACTGCTTTTTCCCTTTGGGATCTAGGAGCATTTATTTGAGATATAATTTGTTTTGTATTTTTGTATTTTTATATACATTGATATGAACATGTTGGAGAAAGAATTAGCCAAAAAGGAGTTGATATGAAATTAAAAAAACATAAAGTTTTGTGCTATTTACATGTATAAAACTCCTTTGATTTTGCGGCTTTTTATTGTTAATTTATTTTGTACAATCTAATATACAATAATTCATGTATTTTATTTACAAGAGTCATTTGTTAATTTATTGATTTTATATACATTTATTAGGGAATTTACTCGTGGATTTTGCTAAGATCAAGATATTGAGATGATGAATCGTGGATTCATCACCCATGTATCGAACACATCTGAAATTTGAATGTACTTCAGGGGCATTGTGTCTCTCATTCCAATGGTACCGCCCATCTTCTAATAGTCAGTATATTTTTTCACAAAATCTTCTACATCTTTAAAGAGAGTCAGCCACCAAAGGCCGCATTGTAGGACTTTTGCTACTATACATTTTCTAGAATGGTGTCCGCCTTATTCTAAATCATGGCAATGCTCGAGGAAATTGTGAACTTCCTCCTGAGGAATGCACCTCCTCTAGATGTAGTCTGCAACATCATGAAAGAGATTGGATCCTCCTAATAGAAATGAATATTCAACAAAATTTTGTCAACTTTTAGCTTCGGCCAATCTTGAGGAGCTATCTTGGACATAAGATAGTTCACAATACTGACAAACTAGGGGAGCGAGGTGATTGATAGAATAGCCTCATATAGAAAGGTTCTAGTGATCGGTATCAGTCTCTTCCTAGAAGTGTCGGGCTCTAGCAATGTAAAAACTGTTAATATGCACCTCTGAAATGTCGTAGGAGCATTGTACAATTCGAATGGTATATTGTAGAAGGCATATTTCCCCAATGGATAGGTGAAGGTAGTCTTATCTTATTCTTTTGGGGGAAATGGCAACCTGAATATATCCAGAGTATCCATCCAAGAAATAGAAATACTCCTTCGCGGCCAGTCTTTCGACTATTTGGTTAATGAAGGGGAGCAAGAAATGATCCTTCTTGGTTGCTAAGTTCTAGCATATGTAATCCACACAAACGTTCCAAGATGTTGGAACTCTAATTGCGATCTCCTCTCCTTTATCATTCTTCACGATGGTGATCTTTCTCTGGCATGGCAAGCAAGGGACTCTCCTATTTCGAATCAGAGATGAGACATATGAAGCGTGTATCACACCATTTTGTAATCTCATTCATAACAAACTCCCGGGGATTCGGATTTATCTCCACTGAAATTCACAGTATGGCTTCTTATCTTCTTCCATGTAAATGCGATGGGAGCATAATGGAGGATTAATCCAACAGGGATCTGAAATTTTCCAGCCTATCTCCTTGCAGTTTTTTTCTAGAACCTTGAGTAGATGATATTTTTGTTTTTGATTCAACTGGTCATTTATAATAACATGAAACATGTTCGGTTCACCTACAAGGAAGGTGAACTTCATATTTCCTAGAAGATGCTTAAGCTCCAGCGGTATCTGAATCTTCTCAGTGGTATCCTCTATGACAGGTTGGATCTATCAAATGTACCCTATGCACTTTTGACTATTCAAGCTCTTAATCTATAGATGCACAAAAAATTTTCAATGATAGAATCTTGTTCAAAGAAGTCTGTAATGATCTCTTCTTGCTAAGCTAAGATCAGGTGGCCATCAATCATTTAATTTGGAAAATCAACAAAAATCTCATCTTCCAAGACATAGGGGAAGCTGATTGTGCTATCGACCCTTCCTCGGTAGAGAGGAATTTGTGGATCTCAATGTCATCCATGAATAAATTTGTATCTTGAATCTCTTCAAGAAAGTCACAGTCTTATATTTGTTCTACAAGCGTACTCGAATATAATGGAGATTTTGTCTATTTTGGTACCCGAATCATCTGAATGGGTACCTTGTCATTGTTCGAGCGAAAGATAATCTGTTCATTATCGTAATCAACCACTGCTTTGGTTCTTCGATGGAACACTCATCCAAGTATTATCAAGGTATGCATAAGAGGAGCTGAGGTATCCATATAAAGAATGATGAAGTCCATAGGGAATTGCATTCTTTAAATGGTGATGATGGCATCCTCCAAAATTCCTCAAGGTCTCTTGATTGATGTATCCGCAAACTGCAGAATCATTCTTGTGTACATGAGCGGTCCCAACTCAAATTCCTTCAGTAGTGAAGTAGGCATCGGATTTATTGACAAATGACTGTCAAGAAGAGTTTGAGCGAATTATTGTTCAAACATCTAACATCAAATGAGAGGGGATACCATTCCTTTCTTCTTTCTTGGGAGATTGCTGATTACATTAACTGTTGTCGCTGTCAGGATGTGCTTCACATTTCTCTGTCTGGCTTAGCACGTCTATATCATGGAAGTACATGCCTCTTTAAGTCCCTTTTTGATGTTTGGCATCTGCTTAATGGCCCTCAACAGAGGCATCTCAAGAACAAGATTCTGTATTATTTAAACCATATCTGAATCTGATAAGAAAATTTTTCAATTTTTCAATTTTTTGTATTTTTGTAAAGCGTTGGGAAAAGGAATATTTACAGAATCAAAATCAACATAAATATTATTATTATTTACAACAAAATCTATGCACACATCGTGTTGTATATATGGATGACAAAAAGAAGAATCTTCATCCCTCTGAGGTGTTAGGCATCCCAAAATAGCAGACGGAACTCCATCGACTATTTTCGTATTGTCCACAGGTGAAAACCTCTCCATGTCTGGCTGGCTAGTGCTTTGACTACTGCTATCCTCTTTTTGTTGCTTTTGAATTTTTCCATTTTTTGAATTTTTTCTGGTGCTTCTCCTTCTCCTTCTTCTTCTTCCTCACCCGACCTGGATGTTGGTTCGGGCTGATGTAGAAGAGGATAATGACTTGACCATGGAATCTTTATTCTATCCCTTCATTGTAGGAGGTCTAAAGAGTCCTACCGCTCCTGAGAGCAACAACAATAAATAAAAACATGTAATGTACATCTAACTCTGTAGGGTTGGGCGAGGCATTGCAGACTATCTGCTCTTTATTATGGAAGTTGTTAGGATTGGCCTCCACCTTTGTTGGAATTGGGGTCTTAGAAATAATGAGGTCATCTAACTTATGGCTCATCTCTATGAGGCTCTTGACTAGCTGAGCCAAGCAGTCTAGGGCGGGGTTCACAGGAGTGGCCTCTGATGGTTCAACATGCTGGCCAATATGAGATTGTGAATGGTGCTGAGGTTGTAGGTAGGATTGCTGAGAAGGGTACTGAGATGATGACTGATATTTTTTATAATAAGGTGGAGGTGATGATAAGGAACAACCGAGTACTGATGATAAGATTTTTGTTGACGGTACTATAGTTGTTGGTCTGTTTGTGTTGAGGTTGTTGATTCCATTGGACAAATATCCCTCCTTGCTGCTAAGGGAATGGTTGGGAATTTTCAAGATGTCCCTGCTGAGGTCTGTCAGGAGAGGCCAGCTGCACATCATTTGACCAAACTCCATTCACCTATTGAATGAGAGGTGGTGGAGGAGAGCATGGATTGCGACGATCTAGGGTTCTCGTTGGTAGACAGCCAGCTGTTGCTGTGGCTGCTAAGGCGATGATGGATCTATGGCTTACACGTAATATATGTGCCGAATGTTGGTTGGGACAGACTCTGTTAAGGATTCTGTGGTGATTCTGGCTCCTTCGTCTCAACTGGAGTCGAAGACAATGCAGACACAGACTGGCAGACATTGATCGTACTTACCAACAACTCCTACTACTTGATAATATGATCAATTTGTCTAAGTTCTGGGTCCTCTATTCGATAAGAGTGAACTTCTCGAGGTCCTGTAATCGTTTTATAATGATATCCACTCAGATTTGAGCTCTCATCCCTGTCCTTCTCATGCGAAGTTGTCATATGAACTACCTTCTAGTGAATCTATGGTTGGTGTTAGTATGCTTGGGACAACAACAAGGCAACTTCTCCTTCTGCCATCTCCTCAAAAATGTGCTAGATGATGTCCTCATCTTTGTTGAAATGTGACCTACTACAAAAGGTGCCTATATGCTTCTAACTCTCAATTGTAAGTCCACTAAAGAAATGTTCGACCAGATTGGTATGTGGGATGTCATGATGTAGACACTTATCTTGTAGATCAGTAAACCTCTCCCAAGCGTCATGAATGGACTCGTGGGTGGCTTGGGTGAAGTTGGCAATATGAGTACGTATCTCGAGAGGATAGGACTTGTGCAGAAAGACAAACTTGAATTCCTCCCAAGTGGTTACGAACTTCCATAAATTATTTATCCAATGAAGAGCCTTATCTTGAAGGTTGAATGGGAATGTTGTTATTTGACTACACCTAATGAGATGTTAGGGTACTGTGTGGTTCCACAGATGCATCCGAACTATTGGAGATGGATGTATGATTCTTCGTTTGTGTTCCCGTGGAAGGTGGGAAGTAGATCCAAGAGTTGAGGCTTCAACTTAAAATAGACATGGACAACAGGAATCTGAATCCATTTTGTCATATGTCCGACATCGGGGTTGTATGTCTCCTTGAGGGCCGTATTGGATCACCCTCTTCACTCATCAATCAACCCTCCATCGGGTCCATCTTCCTTCTCTTCTTCTTCTCCTCCTCCTCATGGCTAGTCTCTTGTTCTCCTTAGATCATACAACATGTCCTGAAAGGCGACCTGGGCCAAGTCCTGGTTGGTGAGTTGCAGTTGGATTGCCTTTATGGAGACAAGGAATTGTGCATTTACTGCGTTATGATCCAGCTATTGGTCTGACTCCGGCTGTGGGGGGTGATGAGGTCTGGGATCCATCTCTTTCTCTGAATCTGAGTCCGAATCTGACACAAATCGAGCTTTTGAGTTGCAAAAATAATGATGCTCCGATCATTTTGAATTGAATCATCTAATATAAAAAATCATTCTGTGTCAAGGTCATCACAGAATTTCAATAAAGATGGAGAGGTATAAGACATGAAATCAATCTCCATCCAAAATGGGTATATTTCAGGACAAGAGTGATCATGGTTTATTGAAGAAGGTCAGGGTTTGGAGAACGGTTCGTGGAGTTCAAACTGTGATCTCGGAATCACCATGAATTATTTGAGAGGTCGACTGCATGGAATCGATGTGGGTGTCGGTGGAGTCCTGACCAAGCCATCCACGAGTCACCATCTCGAGGTCAAAGAGAAGATAGAGAATGATGAATGATACAGAGGTCAACAAGAAATAAAAGGAGTGAAAAATAATAGAATGACTCAAAGTGAGCAGGTGTCAAATGAGAATAAAAGAAGAGAAAATGAAGGGAAAATTTGCACGTGTGTAGGACTTGATCTGAGAATTAATCTAAAGAAAATAAACACTACACAAGTTGTGGATTCACCAACTCACCCTAAGTGAAGCCATAAGAGTTCGACTATCTTTATCTTTTCAGTTTTGTGGTTGTGTTGCAGGAAATTCTTTTAACAAGTCCTTAAGAATGCTATCCCTATAAGAGTGTGTGTATTGTCGGAAAGTACCCCATACTTCTTCCACCTCCTTTGCAACCTCTGATCTGCACACTTTGAGGTCCTTGATCTCGTTCCTAGGTGACTACTCAGTCAAAGAAATAGAGTGAGAAAGCCAATAGGTGAAACTAATACTTATCTTGCAAGCAAGGTACTCAGTCACAAGACCATGAGACAAACACTCCTGTGAAGGAATGTCCTATGCTCAATACTTTAGACCAAGTAGGATGCTCTACACAAGATGGGAACATCGTCTTCTACAAGGACCTACTTGCTCACATGTGATACAAGTGTCAGTACTTTACCAACCCATATGATAATCAAGACTGCTACAGATTGGGTTTTTGGCTCTAATCCTTAAGGGGTCGCACCTTACTCAGTCTGGAGTGCACCTGAAGGCAAGGAGGGCTTTATGAACCCAAAACAAGGATGTTCATTATAGATTTTAATTAAGGTCAATGCTTTATTAGTAGTCCCTTGGTTTTAATTTTTGGATTTTCAATTTTTTTGGGTATTTTCAAAGAAACCGCCTAACAATTTTTTTGTTTTTTCTTTTGAGTCCTAAATGTGATATAAAATAGAGGGAGAGAATGGAAAAGCAATGCAAGCATATACGAAAGTGGAAATCTTACTCTCATATCAAATGATGCATGCAAAGTAAGAAGACTCATAGTGCTTCCAAGTGCTCTCCATGCGGGATGCAAAATAGAATATATAAACATATACTACATGAATGGTATGCAAGCAGTGAAATCATCCTAAACAAGATTTGCTATTATCAGGAAGAACAAAATGCGAACCAATCAAAAATGGATCCAAGTGTCCGGTCTTAGAGACTCCTTGGTGCCCACTACAACAGGTCTACAAGTGCTTTGTGGAGTCTCTCACGACTCATGGTTCTAATTCCAAGTAATTTTAAATTAATTATTTATTAAGTCCAAGAAAAAGATACTATATGTACTGATTATATTAGAGCTTTGGATCTAGTTACCGAGTCAAGCAAACTTAAGTCTAGGGGCTTTATCACATAAAACAAAGAACATAAAGGGGGAAAATCCAAAACACATGAAAAAAAATAAAAAAAGAGAAAACACAAAAACCGCAATGAGGCCCCCAAGTAAACAGGCACATGGGTAATGGACCTCGTTAGTGTGGCAGTGTCAGAGTCCAAATTATTACAAATTAATTATACAAAATAAAATAAAACACTCTTCTTATAAAACAAAACAAAAATGCTAAGTAGATTTGCTACTTTTATCCTCCACTCTCCGCGTCTCTCCTGATCTCTCCTAGTTGACTCACAAGAAGAAGAGTCAACCCCCTCGTTCCTAGGAAATGGTTGTCGCCATGTGTTTCCTTGCCAGAAAGTCAAACAAAGACAATTGGGTCAGAATGGATCAAATAATTATCAAAAATAGAGAGCAAAAACAAAAGAGAAATAATGTACATAAATATATACAATGCTACGCTTTCTGTTGCTCCCCTACAATAGGATCCTTTATTGATTAGAGAATCCGAGGTAGCGGTCTTATGGTCCACACAACGCAAGACCAACAGTCATTGTGATGACATCTCACAAAGATCTCAAATTCAAACAACAATCAACCCGCACAATAATATAAACAAAGCAATCAAAGCATGTAATGTGGATGAAAATTTATTGTTTCCTATGATGAATGTGTATAGTGGACAAGCAAGTAATAAATAATGCAAGGTATGTACAAGTATGCACAAAATCAACAAAGTTTTTTGTGATTTTTTTAATAAAAATAATTCATTTTACTTATTTTTAATTTAATAATATAGTATATATATAAGTATATACGTAGATATAAGATATATATATATATGATATAAGTAGTATGTATTACAATAGATATAAAAATAAACAAAAATCTAAAAATATCCAAAAGAAAAGTCCTTTTTATTTTTTAAGGTTTTAAAATATATTTATAATATTTATAATAATATATACTATATATAATAATATATAAGTATATATAGGCTATATAGGGTATACTATTTATAAATATAGATAAAAATGGTCAAAATAACTAAAAAACATTTTATATATAAATGTTTTTCTGGTTTTATGATTTTTAGGGAATTCATGAAAATTATTTTATATTGTTAAAATCATAAATAAGGGAAAACATGAATTTTTAATTAGATCGAATAGATTTGAGGATTAAAAATAACAAAAAGGTTCAAAATTTCTCAAAACCAATTTTATTACATGGTAATATATATGTATATATATAATATAGAACAAAGACAATAATTTTTAGAATTTATGATAACATTTTATAATTTTTTGGGTTAGCAAGGGTTTGTTAATTCTAAGGGTTTCTTTTGTGATTTTTGATCTGAAGTTATAAAATAGGCTAACAAACAATAAGGATTTTTTTGGAATTTTAGACTAGGATTTGTAAAATTTTCTATTTTTAAATTAAAATAAGGAATAAAATAGATATTTTTTTAATAAATAATAAATGTAATAAAAATGGCAAAAAAATATTAGCATGAATAAATAAATAATAATGCATATACACCTATTTTTAGCATAATTTTTAGAGCACATGAGTTATTTTTAATAAAAAGACATGAAAAATTAAAATTAAAGCAAGCTTGTAGTGATATAACCACAAATAAAATATCTTCCAGAGGCCCAGTGCAAAATAACCCAAAAGTTTGAACAGGAACTTGTTTTAAAAGACTAAATCATAAATACAAAACCAGAAAGGGTTTACATGTAAAATACCCATACACGTGGGCCGCTATGTGAGGTAATGCAACGGGAACTAAACTACAATATTAAAAAGTTTGAGGGCATAAATGCAGTATGTCCACAAACTTTTAAATGTAATAAAATAATTACAACACTTTTTACGAATAACAAAGAGGCAGAGGGGATATGTGAAAGTTACCCCACTTAAGTCGTTTAATCAAACCACTCTCTACGTGACATGTGTACGATATGATGGTCGAGGGAGGATGACGATTTGAATAAAATGAATGGCTTAGATTAAATCTGGGTCACGTTCTTGATCTGAAAGTCTTCGCCTCCTGTAGATGAATTGCTGAGGAACATCGGTCGGGTTGACTTGGATCTCCTCATTCTCTGTCCTCCTGCGGTGAATCTTTGATCTGATAACGTCAAGAAGTAGAAGGCGTTCCTCCATGTGTGCATGCACCTTCAGATGAGGCTCATATGCCTCAATGATAGATCTTGAGGTCGAGTTGGCTCCATGTGACATGAAGCCTTTTCATCATGGTGCCTTAGCTATAGAAGGATCTCCAACATGTGAGACATGCACCGAAAACTTGTTGGGCTCGAGGCGAAGCGTCTCGGCCAACCAATGAAGCTACTAAATGCAAGGGCGATGGTAATGGTGAAGCTCCGACAAAGGAGGAGGAGATGGGCTTCGAATTGCTCAATCCGTGAAAGATTAGGGTTGGTCACAAGGGGAAAAGATGGATAATGTGCGGGAGAACGAAATGGAATGATCAAAGAGGTGTATGAACAGTCAGATTACGATGATTTGTCCTGGAGCTCAAGCATCAGGCAATTTGAGATTTTTAATTTTACAACTAAAGATGATATTAATGCTAAAACTAGATGGAATTGAAAGAAGACTAAGAAATTTATCGAGAAATGGTAGATAAAGGCCTCCAATCGACCAAGGGATAATGAAGCAGAATCAATCATAAATGCCTCTGGTAGTGGATCGATCACCACCTCCTATCGTTTCCCCTTGATGCAAGTCCTCTCTTTCACTTGCCGTCACCAAGGAGAAGAGATTGGGATGGATATGAGGGGCTAAGACCGATGGGGGAGGGATCAAACTTGAGAAGGAAGCCGTAGGAGCAAACTTATAGACTGGATGAGGGGATGACTTCGATCGAAAATATTGATTCAATCGAAGGAGATTGATGTGATCTCGGGACATGTCAAGAGTGATGGATGTTCAATCTCCATGAAATGCACAGCATGACATGCCAGAGCATGATGAGCTCGAGTGAAAAAATGGGCCAAAAACTGGGTACTAACTGGTCAGAACTCGAGGAAGAGACAGAGAGAGATTTTTGAGTTGGGTCAACATGAGGAGTGTTCTGGTTGGTTCAGGTGGACCAACAAAAAATTCCCCAGATGAAAAGGATGCTAAAATAAAAAATAAATAATAAATGAATTAAGTAAATTTTTATTAAAACATTAAAAATGTTTGTAATTTAATGTATATTTTATACATATTTTTATTTATTTTTATGAGCCTTTTTATTATAAGTAAATATTTACATGTAAAACATAGGTATAAATACATGTATTTTGGTATTTTATTTTTAATTTATAATATATATTATTTTATATAATAATTTTATTTATTTAGGATTTGTTTCAATACACAATTAGGTTTTTATTGTATTTTTATAAGTTTGTATGTGTACTTAATTAATTAGGTATATATACATTAAAAGTATATACATGTATATTTTACCTATGTATTTATATGTATTATTTATTTTAATTATATTTCGATGGTTTTATTCTAATTTAATTATGTACATATGTTTCAAATAATATTTATATTTTATAAAAAAATTGAAAAAATAAAGAATAAATATATTGAATAAAATATACATGTATATTGCACAATATGGGTCTGAACCCTAAAGTTTGCATCTTATATCCAAATTGAATGAAGCTACCTTCATTAAATAGCTTATTAAAAGTTATATATAATTTAAGATGATTTTGGTCCACTATGATACAATATGGAGAAGATACATGTTTATGTAGTTTTTAATTTGACTTTTCCTTTTGTGTGTCTCAGGCACACTGTGCATTGTTTTTTTAACTCAATTTTGTATTTTTCTTTGTATTTTTTTCTACAATGTTCATGGTGAAGGTTTTATTATTTGAAAAGAAAAAATAATAGTATAAAATAGGTTCCAAAATCAATTATTTATGAATTAAATTAGGATTTTTTTGTCTTTTTTGTATAATTTATCTACCCTATCTCCCCCTACTTTATTCCTTGTCGACCAAGTCATCATGATGCTTGGGTATCAGGGTTTATAGTCACTCAACACCTATGATGTCTCATTTCTTTTTTTCTTCCTTTATTCTTTAATTTTGGAGTTAAATAATACAATATTTTATACAACATTTTATACAATTTATGGAGTCCTTATTTGATAAATTAATGATGAATACATGCATTTAGCTAGATATTTAAGATCAAAATAAAAGAATAAAGGTGATGAAGTGAGTATTCATCAAAAAGATATAGTAATTTTTCTCCAAAGGTCGGCATCGATTATTTTCTTGATGCTTGTCCTCTGCATAGAAATAGAAATTTGAAGGTGTTGAACAAGTCATGCCAAGATATTGACTAAAAGTTAAAATATTGGCCAAAAAAATAAAAATGTTGACCAAAGATCAAAAAATGATAAAAAATAAAGTGTTGACCTAACGAGATTGAGATATTAAAGACCTGTATCGTATATTTTCACGAATAAGCATACATCCTTTGACCAAAGATAAGTATACATATATACATACATACATACATACATACATACATACATACATATATATATATATATATATATATATATATATATTAGTATGTACATTTAATAGACCATTAGGTTGATGACCTTAAAAGCTCTATAAATCGATGAGGTGGTGTGCTTATAAGAATTTATGAGAGATGTATAATTACTCATATGAATCATGCATGTTCATACTTTCGGAACCATGAGATGGAGCTCCCTCATGAGACATTAGGGTCATGATGAATTCCATGCGTGATCATCTTGTTTATGAAACAAGATAGTAATTCAAGAATATTAATATATGCTTTATACAGTATATGATTAGTATTGTCATCGAATGATTGATTGAGAAATCTATTAATTAAACCTTGAAGGAGACAACCAAACATGAATGTGAACTTCAAGTTTAAACAAAGTCTGTCATTGTATAGAATGCTTGGGTATTGGGAATACTTTTTATTGATGAGATCATAATAGGTTATACATCATGACACTTCTATTTTGAGGGAATGATGAAACTAGGTGAATTACAGTGATTTCGCTTTAAGGATAAATGGATGGGAATTAATAGGATTAAATCTAAATTCATAGAATTAACTTCCAGATCAAAAAAGTTGGAAATTGATCTGAAATGGTTTGGAGTCAATTGGAGGAATGTTTCGAAAAACATCCAATTGGAATTGCCCAAAGTGTTTTAAACTTGGTTATTATATGCAAATAAAATTATCAAGTCGCTACACATGATTTATATTATTTCCCTGACATTATCTTCAAGCATATATGAATGTTTCACACGAATCCTAATTAGAATATGAGTAATACATTGAGATATTAAATATCAAGAAAGTAATTGATATAATCATTGATAAATTATTATGGGAATATGTGGATATGATTCAAATTTTTGACAATTAATTAATATGGATATGGGTCCATAATAATTGATATTCATATGAATATGATTAATATTTATTTTTACACTTACATAAATATGATTCACTTAATTAATTAATATTGATGTGAATTGAAATTCACATTCTCCATTAAATATATATGAATTGGATTTACACATTACCATGGACTAATGAATGGAATTAATTACTTGGTATGATGCTTTTTATAATTATCCTATAAAAATTATTTAGGATGATAAATCCATAATTATTCAAGACCAATCCAATAAAGGACTTGAAGTATTTAATAGAATAACTAGAGAAGAAAAGTCCATCTTATCTTTTCTAATATACATCCATCAATATGAGATAATTAGAGTGAGGGAAAATATTTTATCTTTTATTATCTCATCTATTTATTCAAATTTAGATTTAAAATAGGGAATCATATTTCAAATTGAATTCAAATTCAAATTTAAGAAGAGATAAAGTGGAGTCTCTCTCTCTCTCTCTCTCTCTCTCTCTCTCTTTCTCTCTCTCTCCATCATGAACGTCCACAAATAGAGTAAGACTCATCTTGGTCATCCATGCCTCTATTGGGGATAAGGTTCTCTTCTAAAATTAGTTGTATTCAAGTTCAAGCTCTCCCTTGTCTAATGTTCAAGAGGTTAAAATGCACGAGAAAGGTTCTCCTCTTTATCTCCCCCTTGTCGTCCATATACCTTCTACCAAAACCACATGGTCATCTTGCATAGCTTCTCCTCTTCTCTCTGTTGGCTAGACTAATTGTAGGAGGATCCATCTTCTTCTTCATTTCCTTGTAGAAGGACTTGATTCACTGTGACAAATTCATGAGGTATACATCATTATAAATATCATGGATAACTTGGTGAAAAACAAATCTTAAGTTTGTGAGAATTACCACCAGTCATGCCCTTGAGTACACACATCTATCGGATCAGACTTAAATCACGAGGTATCTTATTTTAGAGACCCAAGCATCAAATGTATTCTTTGTACTTTTGTGATCTTGTAAAACTATATGAAAATTATTTTCGTTACCGTGTGGTTTTACATTTACTTTCATTTTTTGTTATACGATTGCATTGATGATCATTCAATAAATACCTTATTCTATGAGTTTCATTTGTTCATTCTGTATTTCTGTTGATGTGTGAGATTTAATCTCCCTTCACAAGGAGATCCCAATGGCTTGTTCTAGCTCCGACCCTTCATTTCTTCATGAAGGACCTTTAATGGAGGGGATGTATCTACTATATATAGATCATAGGATTCTAATTCATGTAAAGTACATGCTCAAAACTAGTGGGTTTTCCTATAAGGAAATAGGTGGAGAAAATTCTTATTTCATGTCCAATATTAAATATTACTTCTTTGTATCACAAGTTTCCTATGCAACATACACAACTTGACCAAACATTAAATATGCATATCTTGCATGCTTTTTAATTGTCTTCCTTTTACTTTTGAGGGTAATGATATACACTTTTGTCGCATCATCCTCTTTTTCATCTACATCAGAATTATGGTGAAGATGTAGCTATAATATATTAGAATGATGGACCGTAAGCTCCACTTGGTTGTTGATACTCACCTCTACATTTGCATCAGAAGAATGATCAACAACGTCTTTCAAAGAAGAAGGCATCTCAGACTCACAAAATGATATATTTTAATAAGTAGTTCCAAAGATTTAGAATGAAGAAACTCTAATATGTAATATTTGATCCAAGTTGAACAACTCATAAAAATACATATCAAAGATCTTAGCTTCAATTTTCATAGTTTCTATGTGCATAAGAAAGACATCTAAAATTTTCAAATTAGAGTAACTAGAATGTTACTAATCTATATGTTGTGAATCACGGAAGCAAACATACAAAAAATACAATCAAACAAGAAAGACACAAACACGCAAACACACAAATTTACAAGATTCACCCATAAATGGGCAACATCCCGGGGCGGCGGCGATTAGCTTCACTATATGGAGAAAAAGGTAGTAAAGAGGGTATTGAGAAGGTACATATATGGATGAAAATCAGGATCAGAATGAGGATGCAATATCATGTTGCCCTAAGGCCCCTTTTATACCACAATAGAAGAATACCATTTGTATTCAGCAATCCATCCCAACAACTCTCAACCAATCAGAAGTCAAGACAATGATAAAAAATGTCAGCAATCCTGGCCCAACAGCTCTCAACTAATCAGAAGGTAGGACACATATCAGACATGTCAACAATCCTGACCCAACAGCTTTCAGCCAATCAAAAGTCAGGACACAGGTCATCCATGTCAGCAACCCAACAAGCGATTATGATTAAAATCATATTAACAACCTCCACCATACTATGAATCCTCTGAGAAGATTTGCCAAGCTTCGCTATGCTGCCGCCAACCCCTTCTTGGGGATACTACCAACTATCGATATTAAGCAAGTTCAAACAGTGTTTGAACTTACTCTCAGGAACCGCCTTTATGAACATATTGACTGGATTATCTGTTGTGCTGAACTTCTTTACCTTTATCCTCTTCTCAAAATGAATGAAGTGATATCTGACGTCGACATTCTTGGTCCTTTCATGATGCACATGATCCTTGACTAAGCATATCGCACTGAGACTGTAAAGCCTAATCTTGTTGAGGACCGAGATCTCCAACTAAGCCCTTTATTCATATGTCTTCCTTTGCAGCCTCTATCAAAGCCATGTACTTTGCCTCTGTGGTAGAGAAAGTAACCGATGGCTGCAAGGCAGCCTTACAACTGATGACGGAATTCCCCAAAGTGAAGGCATATCCTGTCATTGATCTCTTCCCATCAACATCTGCATCATAGTTTAAATCTGAATATCTAGTAACTAAACATTCTGAATCACTTCTGTAGATGAGACTAATGTCTGATGTTCCTCTCAGATAGCAGAAAATCCACTTGACTGCCTTCCAATGTTCCTTCCCTGGGTTTCCCATGAATATGCTAACAACACTCACAACATGAGCAATATCAGGTCTTGTGCATACTGTCAACATAGCCTAGTGGACTCAAAGAATTAATGGACCTGAAAAGTCTTAACCCTAAATCCTATAAGGTTCCACTGAGAGTTAGGTGGATTAAGGCCTTAACCAAGCTCCATTTTCTAATTTAATTCCAAACTAGTTTCAATGTTAACTATGATTCAGAAGAAAATACAAATATGTACAAAATGCTTTTTGATACAATGTATAAAACACGCAAAATTTTTGAAAATGTTAGAATGCAAGGAAGAAGAATAAGTTTTGCACTATTTACAAACATTTACAAAAGGATTTTTGCAAACTTTTTTTTTCAAATATTTTTTAAAATTTTGTACTATATACATAATTTTGATACAAAAATATTTACAATCATTTTACAATCAAAATATTTTTACAAACATTTGTACAAAAATAAATTTTACAAATAGTTATTTACAAACATGTACATGCAAGAAAGAATTTTATGTGCAAGAAAAATTTTAAAAATTTTGTGCTTTTTAGGTTGTGGTTTTTAGCCATTTTATTTATTAATACACTCACACAAAGTACGAGTTATGGCTAAAGTGTATAAACAATATATACGACACCCCCTATACTTAGCTCGAACTACGTCCTCAGAGTGATCAAAGAGCGATGAAGAAGACATAACTTGTGTCGAGTATTGGGAAGTCAAAAGAAGGTCTATACTACAACGACAAATGAAAGAATGAAATCCATAGAAGTCGGTGATCCCCCTATACTTAGGATCAAGCAATCCTAAGTATAGAAGACTATACACAAGGGGAAAATCGAGGTTTAGATTGTACAGGGTCAACCTCCCCTATACTTAGGGTGACATATCCCTAAGTATAAGCAACAAAACATAGGTAAAAAGAATCAAGATAATAACCATAGATCCGACACCCTCCCATACTTAGGGTAAAGAACACCCTAAGTATAACATAATCATAGGATAGCTATAGGGTGTAAGACTAAAGAATGTGTGATATGGACACCTGGATTTATACAGCTACGGGAAGAAGTGATAATCAGGCATGAGATGCACAGGATGTGAGTCAAAGACCACATCTCATGCAAAATGAATAGGGGCAACATCAACGATCAATGAATCATGATCTAGATATGGCTTCAGGTGTTGACCGTTAACTCAAAAGGTCGACTCAGATGACATCTCAGTTATATCAATGCTACCATTGTCATGCACCTTTTGGATCAAGTATGGTCCCTTCCACTTGCTCTGTAACTTCCGTGGAAGTAATCTCAACCTGGCATCGAATAACCATACTCACTGGTTTGGCTCAAAATGCTTATGGTTGATATGAGAATCATACCATATCTTCACTCTTTCCTTATATTATAGGCTACTCGAAAAGGTTGTATCTCTAAGCTCCTCCAAGGCTGCCAACTCCGCCTTCCCCTGATCCCCTATACTTTCTGTACACAATAATATCTCAGTGACAACCCATAGTGACTTGTGCCTTATATCCACAGGTAACTGGCATGGCTTGCCATAAACAAGACGAAAGGGAGACATACCCAAAATTGTCTTGAAGGAAGTCCGATAGGCCCACAAGAATGAGTCCAAAGCTGTGACCAATCCTTTCGGTATAGGCGGACGACCTTCTGCAATATCGTCTTTATCCCCCTATTCTATACTTCAGCAAGACCATTGGCCTGCGGGTGATATGGAGTGGAAACTCGATGGTCTATACTGAACTCGTTTGCAAGGACCTTTACCATATCATTGATAATATGATACCCCTCGTCAGATATAAAAACTCTAGGCACCCCAAACCGTGAAATGATATTTTTACTCAAAAATAGACAAACAGCGTTAACATCTACAGTTTGGGCAGGAATGGCCTCAACCAAACAACTCACATAATCAACAACCAACAGAATGTAATCAAATCCCTGACTCTCAGGGAATGGACACATGAAATCAATGCCCCATGCATCAAAAACCTCACAGAAGTGAATGGGATGCATCAGCATCATATCACGTTGTCCACAAGTGCCCATCCTCTGACAGTCAGTACATCTCTTCACGAATTCATCAGAATCCTTAAAGAGGATAGGCCACATTTGTTAGATTAGAGCACTTTCTGTGCTGTCCTCCTCCCAGAATGATGTCCTTCTACCTCAAGTTTGTGGCAGTATGTGAGGACGCTATGGTGCTCCTCCCGAGGAATGCACTGATGTCAGACGCTTCTCCTCCTTCATGATAAAGGATGGGATCCTCCTAATGGTACGACTTGGCTTTCGCAAGGAAAGTCTCAAGCTGCTATCTGGGCCAACCTTGTGGAACTTTCTTGGCGACAAGATAATTCACAATGTTGGCATACCATGGAAGTGAGGTGATAGTAAGGATCACCTAATCTGGGAAAAGTCTCTGTAATAGGCTCTATCTACTCTGATTCCTTAATATTTTCCAATCGGGAGAGATAATCCACCACCATATTCTTAACTCCAGTCTTATCCTTAATCTTAATATCAAACTCCTAGAGTAGAGGGATCTATCTGGACAATCTAGCTTTGTCATCCTTCTTTGCCATGAGGTACCTGATGGTGGTATGATTAGTGTAAATTGTCACTCTGGATCCAAAAAATATAAGATCTGTATTTATCCAAGGCAAAGACTACGGCTAGCATCTCCTTCTCTCTGACAGTGTAGTTCTGTTGGATGGCATCCGAAGTATGGATAGCGTAGTGAATGACATAAGGTAGTCCATCCCTCCTCTACACAACCCCTATGGCAAAATCAGAGGCATCTGTCATGATCTCAAATGGGAGAGACCAATCAGGCGGTTGGAGGACATGAGCCTCAACAACTAATCCCTTGAGAGTCTCGGATGCCGTTATATATTTACAATCTATACTGAACTCGATGTCTTTCATCAACAGATCAGTGAGCGGTCGGGAAATCCGACTGAAGTCCTGAATGAACCGTCTGTAGAAACCGACATGCCCCAGAAAAGACCACAACTACCGTAGGTTGGACGGTGGATTGAGTTTCCTGATGATATCCACCTTTGTTGGATCGTCCTCCATGACCCTATTAGAGATGATATGACCAAGCACCGTCCCCTGAATCACCATGAAGTGACTCTTCTCCCAAGATAGAACAAGATGGACCTCGATACAACGTTGAAGCACACGGTCTAGGCATTCAAGACAAGCATCAAACCCTCCGCTGTAGATTGATAAGTCATCCAGGAAGACCTCCAAGAAATCACCCATCATGTCCAAGAAGATGGATAACATACACCTTTGGAATATAGCCGGTGCATTACATAGACCAAAGGGCATCCGTTTAAAAGAATAAGTCCCAAACGGACAAGTGAATGTCATTTTGTCCTGGTCTTCGGGCGCTATGGCCACCTGATTGTAACCGGAGTACCCGTTAAGAAAGCAGTAATGACTCTTCAATAATCTGATCAATAAACGACAACTAGAAATGATCCTTCTTGGTGGCTTGATTCAATTATCTGTAGTCCACACAGAACCTCCAAGAAGTGGGTACCCGGGTAGTAATCTCCTCTCCACACTCACTCACAACTGTGATGATGCTCGTCTTCTTGGGCATCACATGTAATGGACAAACCCGCTTGGAGTAGGAAATGAGGTAGATAAAATTGGCGCTCCACCATTTCAATATCTCTTTCATGACCACTTCTCTAAGATTTAGGTTCATCCGTCGCGGGAACTCACACGATGTCTTAGCGTCCTCTACGAGATAAATATGGAAGGAGCGCAGGGTCGGACTTATCCCCTAGAGATCAGCCATGCTCCATCCAATCGCCTTGTGGTTTCTTTCAAGATCGTCTATCAAATGAGATTTTTTCTCTCTAGTCAAATCCACTGAGATAATGACTGGGTACATCTCTAGATCTCCTGCAAGGAATCTGTACTTCCATGACTGTGGTAAGGGCTTCAACTCTGGGTAACTGGGGGCGGGAAAATATGGCTTCTAGAATTTCTGCGTGAAGGCAACCGGATCTAAATGTGAGAACTCTCACTGTACATGAATCTCTGGTGAAGCTGGCCCTACCGGTGTATCTGTAATCGGTGTTGGCTTAGTCTCCACTCTAGTTGTCGGCTCTGTGGGAATCAAACATGACAAATAATCATCAAAATTAGCCCAATTTATGTCTGAATCTGAGGGATCTGAATCGGAATCACATGGAATACATTCTGCTTCACTCTCCATAACATGATCATCAGCCTCGAATGTGTCCTCATTTAGGTATGTGCTATCCTAACTCTCATCTACTGGAAGTTGTTGATATGTAGTGTCTGAAGGTGAGATAAGAGCTCGTGGAACAAGGTCAGACCAAACTACTTCATCGTATGTGATCACAAAGTCGCACTCCTGGTGGACGTCTCGCTCTGTCATTTGCTCCGCATCGCTGAACTGCTTAGAGCAAGCTGAATCTCTTGCTCTGGTCTCATCGATCATCTCTATTTGTACACTTATGCCCTCGACGTGAAACTATACCTTCCCACTATCATGATCAGACACCGCCTTGGCTGTGGCTAAGAATGGACATCCTAGTATGATGGGGGTATCTATCACACACTCAGAGATCTCCATGTCCAATACAACAAAGTCCACAGGGAATTTCAAGCCCTGAATTGTGATAACCATGTCCTTCAACAACCCATTCAGTCTCTTGACAGATCTATCAGCAAACTGAAGGACTGTTCTGCTCTGTCGAAGAGGGACAAACTCGAATCAGTTGAGTAAGGCTACCAGAAGAAGTTTGATGGAAGAGTCACTGTCTAATTGAACCGTCACTCTTGAATATGGCATCTAACATATGGAGATTCTGCATCTGGCCTCTTGTCTGGCAAATGGTTCTGAATCATGAAGCAAGTGGCACTGGTGAGCATATGGATATCTACATCATGGTTCCTTCTCTTCCTATCGATAGTGGTCTTCTCTCTTAGGTTCTTCTAGAAGAGAGGGATGTGCTCAAGTGCCTCCTATAGAGTCAACTGGATCTAGAATCTGTCCATCATCTACTGGCTGAACTCTAGTTGCTACCTTTTTTTTGGGATTTTATATTTTCTTCCCCTTCAACAAGAGGAGTGCTTGAGGGAAGGGGATGGATGGGCCATCCTTAGATAGAGGGCTAGGAAGATGTTCTTGTGTATGAGAGGGAACAGAGTCCATAACAAGATCATCATGCAACAAATATGGACTCGAAGAAGATGAACAAACCTTTCCTTTATTCATATTTTTGGTCTTTTTCATTTTTATATATATTTTTTGTTTTTTCTTAAAACTATCATGAGATACATCAATAGAAGGAAACACAGCTGAAGGAAAAGTAGTGGCATCAACACCACTCACGACATTAGCCTTCTCGGCATCAACACCACGACATGGCTCAACATCAGGTAGAATGGTTGCATCAGTACTACCAAATACATCAGGAGAAATGACGACCTCAGTATCGTTAACTGGATCAACGTCATCGGTGGTTTCAGCATCACTGTCATCGTCATCATTAGCAGTATCAACACCGCTATCCTCCTTGTCTGGTGCTCATATGGTCATCACTCAGACGAGACACCACCGGATGGCATCCTACAACTCCTAAGTGTCACAAAATCAACATCAAATATGTTGGAAGAAATATCACCCAATGAATTATAAGGAGTGGTGGTCTCTGTGAACTGTAACTGCTCAGACTTTCTCTTCATGTTGTTTGGGTTAGGCTTGATCTGAGTGGGTATGGCGGACTTGCTCTTTATGATATCCCTCATCTCCTGCCAGAGCTCATCCATTTCCCACCGGAAAGACGCTTGCTGGTCTGAGAGTAGGCGGGCTAGATCATCAAGGGCTAGGTTCTCATAGATGGGTCCATGAGAATTGGATGGGTTGCCTTGCTGGAAATGAGGGTGCTGCTGGAACTGGTGAGGGGGAGGCTGAGAATAATGTTGAGGCTACTGTTGCATTCAATTTTGTCCTTGATGGTAGGGACGATGACCCGACTGGTATTGCTGTGATGGCTAGGAGTAGTAGGGCTGCTGCTAGCTGCTCTGTCCACCCTGAGCTGGAGGCTGTTGTTAGGATGAGGTGCCTATGCTAGACCACCTGAATTTGGGGTGATTACGGTGGATCCTGGGATATTACCGACCATACCAAATCTTGTTTACTTCCATTAACTTCTTCTTCACGTAAGGAGAAGTGGGAAGAACTGCCATGAGCTGATCTGGCTGATATACCACCATCTGAGAGTCCTGAAATGATGTTAGCTGAGAGTAGTGCTTCAATGGCTGAACTGGCTCTGCCTAGATATGGTGGACCTGGCGGTAGTAGGCAAAGTGTAGGGAAGAGCTGTTGTTGCTGTGATCAACCCATGACTTGAGAAGGGGCTGAGGAGCTATCTGTGCCTCATGGAGATACATGATCTGGGTCTTTAGGTCACTAAGAGTCTATGCCAACTGATCTATCTATGTGAGACCCTGGCACTGCTTCTTCTCTATGATCTCGATGCGGTCTAGCTTCTCACTAATAGGCCCCATGTCAGCTACCGATGACTCTGCTTGTGCTATTGCTGATGAAGTAGAAGGACCTGCATCAATCCGTGCTATCCTCTGATAAGAGACGACCTGTGGAAAGAGTCTTCCCTTGTGTGTAGACTCAGGTCTGGGACATCACTGTATAATTTTCTACCATCTCCTCATAGATGGCCCAGACATGGTCCTCGTCCTTGGCGAAGTAGGACCACCCACATGAGGCATTGGCAAGCCCCTACAGCTCCGGTGTCAGCCTACAAAAGAAACTTGGACAAGATTGGGCTTGTAAATCTCATGGTGTGGACACCGGTCGATGAGCTCACGAAAGCGATCCCATACCTCATGAACTTCTCATTAGGGATCATCGTGAAGCTGTTAATCAGAGCTCTAGCTGCATTAGTCTGGCCGAGTGTGTAGTACTTATTCAAGTACTCGGTCTGGAGCTACTCCCAAGTGGTAACATATTTAACCAAATTCTTCAGCCAGTAGGTTGCTTTGTCGACCAAGGAGAAAGGGAATGCCATCATCTTGATGGTGTCCTCATCCACAAATCTGTTGTGGACCGTGCTATAAATCATATCGAGCACCTACAGGTGTAGATGTGGCTCCTTGGTGGCTAGCTCATGGAACTTGGGTAGTGACTGGATCGTCTAGGGGCGAAGCTTGAAGTTGCCCAGAATCTCGGGAAGCTGGATCTAGCGGTGGGTAAGGGTTGCACCAGGGTTGTGCAACTACCTCATCGTACTAGCGAGTTTGGCAGGCTCCTGTGGATCCTCTAGTTATGTGTCTTCTCCTCCTCCATCTGCTGGGATATCTCCACTGGTTGGTCTCAGTTATGGCTCTCCTTTGTTGGCTCGCATCTGTGCTAACTCACGGCGCACCTCTGCCATAAATGATCCATGATCTCTAATATATCTCGTCATCATCTCCAGGGAGGCTAGATGTGTGTTGTTGATGATGCCCTGATCAAGAACATAAGTCGAACCCTGCAGATGCTCATCGGGCATCATTCGCTGCTGACCATCTCTCGAGTCTCTATAAAGGCAAAAGACTCCAACTCAGGTGCCGTCAAATGGACAAATAACTATGTTGGCCTCTACCCTGGAACCTTAGAACTGGAAGAAGGGTGGTTAAGGGGGAACATGACGGTATCGAAGTTAGGTTCGGAGAGCAGGTATAAGCTCCCCGAAACCTCCCTAGATGAATGAGGCTGAGTGCTCGAGAGCAGTGCTACCAAAGGTAGCCTAAGGGATCTCCGACCCATCATCGTGATGTGGGGATGAGTGCAGATGAGATCTGGAATGCAACCAAGATAAGAAGTCAAACCCTCAATTCACCTATTCAACATGAGAGCCGATGACCATAAAGGTTTGGTCATTAATCTTGTCAATTTTATTTTAGGTGATCAATCAGTCTATCAGAGCGATTAAGCGACCTATTAGGAACTGATGCTCCCAGGAGACTGGCCCAATCGCACATTCAGATCTTTCCTATCCAGTATAAATTACGGACCGTTTACCGACAACCCAATCTATCTACTCTGCTAAGGAAGTCCCCGGTCCAGTTACCAGCTACTCGAAGAAGTCCTCACTGGAGAACAACTATCCATAAGACCAGTAGTATGAAAGGAGTTCAGGTATGGTTCTAGCCTATGGTGAGGATCATTCTCTCACTACAAGCAAACCAATCAATGAGGGGGTGACTCTCCTCAAAATAATTTTTTTAGGTGAGGTGAATTTTAGGCTCAAGTTTGCATTAACAGTCCCAATTTTATTGCTTTCACTTTTTTATGTATTTTTAAATATACAACCAACTCCTAACAAAATTTTTGATTTTCTTTGGTTATTTTGAGTCCAAAAACTGGGAGAGGAAGTTGAAAAAGGTGATGCACGATCAAAAACTACGATGTATGTAAAGATAGAAATGTGTACCTATCGCAAGCACTCCACATGCAGGGTGATCCACACATAAATTAAAAGACTGTAAATAAACTAACTATATGATGCGTGAAGAAATCAATCTTAGACGAGCGATTTCTAATGATCATGAAGAACAATAGCTATCTAATCAAATCGAGTTCGGAGTCCGATCTTGGAGTTACTTGGTGCCCGCCACAATGGGTCTTGCTAGTGCTGTATGTGACTCCTCAGGGCGTGTGATCTCAAATATAATCAAACTAACTTTTTCTTATTAATTATTAGCAAGGTCCAATTATGATATATAGGAACAGGCAAGCACTTAGCGGCTGGGCCTTAGATAATTACGTCACAATCAATCAAAAATCCTAAGTCTAAGGGCCAAAACTTTGTGAATTAAATAGAAATAAAATACAATCAAAACAAAATCGTGAAAAATCCGAAGAGGTCCCCCGAGCACACCGGTGCCCGGTGAAACAAACCCCGAATTGAGTCAAGTGTCCAAGCATCCAAATGTTACAATTATAATGGTTCTTCTAAAAATAAAATTAACTACTCTATATGCTATAACTAATTCCGTCTCCTCTCCTGCTCCTCCTTGGGTGCGGGTACTCCAATAGAAAGTCGAAGCATCTTCGAGCGGTTCCTCACACAAAAGTGAAACAGAGAGAATGTCAGAAAATAATTGTATCCAATAGAGATAAAAATAGGCAAAAATGAGAAAAATGACTACTAAGCCGTACTCCCCGGCAAAGGTGTAATTCAGATGAGCGACCTACCAACTGGGATTAGGAAATCAGATAATCAAGGGTCGTTGCGACCCTAATCAGCAGGCAAGCTCAACAAAAAACGAAAGAAACCACTCAAAAATATAGATAGATCAATCAAGCACAAAAAATGTAAGCGCTCTTCGCTATTTTCACCTGGTATAGCAATCAAGGTCGAACACAAGGAGCACGAAAATGTATGAAGTAGTCAAAATTCAAAAAAAAATATTTTTGGTGGTTTTTGAAATTTTATAAATTTTTATATTTTTGATAAATAAATAAACTCAAACAATTAAGAAAAAAAGGCATACAACAAGCCTTTTGAATTTTTAGTTAGGACTAAAAATTCTCAAAAATCAAGGTAAAAATATTTTTGAGTTTTTGAAATTTTACAGTGTTTTAGTAATTTTATAGGAATTTTTTGATGTTTTTATAATTTTATAAAAATCAATCAAAGGGCTAAAAATGTAAACAGTGCACAACCAGGACAATATTACAAGTTGAAAATAATTAAAATGCCATAAAGTCCTGGTTATGAGTTTTATGAAAAATGAGATAAAAAACCTACAAACAGGAACTGAAATGACATTTTTTATTTTTCTAGAATTTAACATGATTTTTATAAGTTTTCGGCATTTTGAGATTTTTAGGGTTTTTATAAGGGGTTTTCAAACAAAACTGGTACTGAAGACTAAGCATGCAAAACATTAGGAATTTTTGAGTAATTTTTCGACTAGACAGAACACTTTTTATGGGATTTTGATTTTTAGAAAATATTAAATGTAGCTAAATCAATCTAAAAAAATTACAATAAATATTACGTATCAACATGAGCTAGCAATAATTTTAGAGAATTCTTGGAATTAATTTTCTATTTATTTATTCAGATACAAGACAGACAGCTCACACGAACCTCCTTGTAATTAAATTTAAGCTCAGAGACCAAACAATAACACACATAGAAATCTTAGGGCCTAATTTGCAATTTTTTCAGGAAAACATGCGTACATCACATGAATCAGGCCAATGATGACACGAAAATCGATGCGACTAAGGTGGAAAATAAATCACAATGTCGTTGTCCTTAATCGATCAATTCGGTCAACGAGAAAAATTTGTATTTAAACCACTTCAGAAGATATAGAAATCAATGAAGAAATGTAAGCGGTCTTTCGCTATTCTTTTTACCTGGTATAGCGACCAGGGTCGAACTCAAGGAGCACGATTGAAAAACTAAGTAGTCAAATTTCAGAAAAGCTAATTTTTTTAGTGATTTTTCAATTTTATATTTTTTTTATTTTTCGGATAAGCACAAATGAAGAAAAGTGACAAAACCAAAGAACCCACACCTTTTTTTCTTTGTATTTTGCAATTTTTTTTAGTTTTGTAAATGAAAAATGCACAAGCAATGGTCAGAAAATAAAAGAGATCAATACACAGCTACAGAAATTTTTGTGGAATTTTTAGACTATTTTTCGATTTTTTATGGATTTCGCAATTATGGACAGACAAAATACCATTGTTTTTGATTTTTTAAATTTATCAAATGAAATCAAAATGCAATGAAATTTTTATACAATGAAAAAGACCATAACAGGAGTCTACACAATTATTTTGAGAATTTTTAGATCAATAAAATCATTTATTTAATCACAAAAAGCATGCAAAGTTTATGCTTGAGAAATAGGGACCAGAATTACAAACATGCGAAGTTCTTACATGTGATGAATAACAGAGACAAAATGAAGGAGGAAAAGAGCAAATTACCCAGTGGGAGCATCCCTTTCTTGTGCTATTCTGGATTAGGGGCCTCTTTGCAATATCTGAAACCTTTCAGGCTGAAGATGTAATTTTTTCAATATTTTAATTCTAAAGCCAAATGCCAACTAGGGTTTTCAATCGTTTCTTTCTCAACAGCACACAAGAGAACAGGGGGCAGCCATAGCCGCCGCCGACGAAAGGAGGAGCACTGGGCTCGCGGGTGGCGGATCCGTGCGCGGCGGTGGCTGGCGCGCTGGTGGTCGCGGAGGCGGCTCGCGTGGGCGGCGCAGCCCGCTCGAGGACGGAGCCGCGCGGGGCGAGGTCGCGCGTCCTGGGCGCGCAGGTCCTGGAGAGCGGGGCTTCCGCGCGTGGAAGGAGGTGCGCGGGAGGCGCCTTCGCGCGTGGCAGGTGCTGGGCGGCTATAGGTTGGTCGCGCGTGGGGGTTGGAGAAGCAGAGCAGGTCGCGCGCGGGGGGGTCCGGCACAGCCGCAGGAGGTTCTGGAGGAGGGGGCTTGCGGCGCCTGGGCTCGGGCTGACGGGACCCGGCGCGCGGCCGCGCGAGGATGGAGGGGTCCGCGGCCTGGTGGGGAACGCGGGGCGGCGCCGCCGCCCGCTGAAGGCGGTGGACAGGCGCGGGGGCGCAGGCCTCGTGGAGGAAGATGACGGCGGGGCCGCCGCTGGGCGCGTGGAGGGCGGCTGGGCCGCGCGCGCGCCTGGGCGAAGGGTTGATGGAGGGGGGCGCGGGGGTGACGACCCGCGCCTGTTTCAATTCCTTTTTTTTTGTTTTTTTTGTTTTATTATTATTTGCTGCAGGAAATGGTTAGTAAAAAAATGTTTTTTTTTTATTTTTTTTATTCAGAAAGATGTAAACAGTAATAAAATATTTTTATTGTTCTTATTTTTTTTTTGTTTTGACCTGCAAAATAGATGGTTAGAAAAAGAGACAAATGATGATTTTTTTTTGTTTTGTTTTCCTGCAACACAAAATGTTAGAAATATATATATAATATTTTTTTTTATTCTTCCTGCAAAAAGATGTGAGATAAACAGGAAAAATGACTTTTTTGTTTTTTTTATTTATACACAGGAATGAGAACAATGAATGGGCGGATCTTGCGATATGGAAGAAAAATCCGTGACTCCGACCACCGTGCGTGGTCGGAGGTGAAAGGTTATGTGGGGTAGAACGTGAAAATGGTGAGATACGAAAAGTGAGATGGAAATCGATGGCGAATCAGACGTAAATGTTTTTGGAATTTTTAATCTAAAAATTACTTCCTACTCCTACGCCAACATCTAAATCTACGATTACCTAAGGAAAAAGACAGGTAAAAATGGATCTCACCTCGGGGATCGGACACACCTCCTCGCCTCACTGCAACAAGGGCGATCGCTTGCTGTCACTCTCGCGATGCCTCTGGAGTTCATTGGGAAGAAGGGGACGAGCCATGATAGCCTCGACGAAACTCAAGCCGCTGTCACCGACTGGATCGGAGGCTAGGACCCTCTTCAACAAGAAACCTCTCGGAAAACGGGTTCCTCTCCGCCAAAGATCGATCAAATGTGAATGAGGGAGGAGGAGCCCATTAAAAAGAGGCAAAAAATCAAAAAAGGAAAATATTTACAAAAAAGGAATGTGTTTATTGGATGGATTAATAAAATAATTAAATAAATAAATTAATTAAATAATTAATTACGAAATTCGTAATAAATAAATTAAATAAATTAATAAATTAATTCAAAATCAATTAGCCACCTTAATGGTGGCCATATATGGTGTGGAATAAAATCATATGTACAAGGTAAGTTATTAAACCAAATAAATTCAAATAAATCCACTAAATTAAATAATTACATATGAATTTCGTAATTAAATAAATTAAATTAATTAATGTGAGACAATTAATTTTTTTGGTAATTTTTATTTAGGGAAATTAATTGTATACATATATTATATACATATAGTATAATGTACATATGTGCAAATAAGGAAATAATTTTTATAAAGGATTTTTTTTAATTTTTATTTTTTTTAATAATTTTTTTAATGAAAACAATATTTACAATATATATTATGTATAAAGATAAATATAAATAAATATGTTCATCAAATATATAGGAAAACTGCACAAAACACCCCAGAAAACCGACTTTTTAACCGTAACTCCAAAAATAATGAAACCACAGCCATTTGAAAGATAATTTAATTTATAGTATGATGGAAGTGAGTTTGGTTCAATTTGAGCTTGTGTGGAGCCGGAATTGATGTTTCAATTATCACTTTGTGGCTTTTTCTGGGTGTAATTATTTGCAATATATATAATATTTTATTTTACAAATATTTTTATTATTTACAACACAATTTTATTTACAACTTTTATTTACAAAAATAATTAGTTTGAGGTCAAATTATGTACAAATAAAATAATGTAAGTTTTGTACAAATATACATGAAAAATATTTACAAGATATTTTTGATTTTTCTGACAAACGACCCTATCTCCCCCTACTTTATTCCTGGTCGATCAGGTCAAGTCTTGACCTTCTCTCAGGGTTTGGGTCAGTCTGTATTTATTGCATAACTACATCCTTTATTTTTCTTTTCTTTTTCTTTTCTTCTTTATTCTTTTATTTATGTACAAAAAGTGTTAAAAATGCAATTTTAACAAATGCAAGCAAAATGGTAAAATTATGAAATTAATGGGTATTTACATGTGTTTGACTAAGAAATTGAAGCTAAAATAAAAGAATAAAGGCGATGAATCGTGGATTCATCATTCCCCTATACTTTACCTTTGCTAGTCCCTTAGCAAACACTTATTTGAAAAATAAGTGAAAACAAAAATAAAGAAAAGAAAAAGGAAAGAAGTTAGAATAATGTTGACTTTTAAACTTATCTTCATAAAAATGTAGTTTGGAGCTCTGTCAGACCTTTGGATTATTAGTGTGTCGGAACCTTAATGGGATGTGGATTTAAAACCTAACAGCCTTTAAGTTCCACCAATCTATGGACAAGACTCCTCAATAAACCAGATCAGAACAAGTCTACATACACAAACTCTAATGACCATGAATCTTTCCATGCAGTGTAAGTGATATGTAGCTCCCCACCTCAGAAGTAACAAAGAAACAACCTCCCCCAATCTGGTAACTCTAATGCCTCGGTCTAGCAACTCTTTCCTCGAGAAGCGGGGTATTCCCTTCTAAGTTCAAGTGCAACCGGCTCAAGAAGAGGGGGAAGAAGTATAGACTTTTGGAAGCTCAGCCAGTGTAGCTAAGTCTCCCGCTGCAAGCTTCATGAGATGTAACATGGATGCCATAAGCTTTTGCTTTATTTCACTATATACACTCCGGTGGGGTTATTAAATTTTCAATCCGACCCACCACTTTTTTGGAGTTCTTTTTGCATTTTTGCATTTTTTTTTCTTTTTTTCTTTTTTTTTCTTTTCAAATGCCTCTGTACAACATATCTACATGGTGCAGCATATATACAAGAAATTTTCCTCTTGAGCCAGTAGACTATCCCTCTTTTGAAGCTTTATTGCAACCCACGGCTTCTGTCTTTAGCCTTCATCACCACTAGACCAAGTTGAGACGCACTTCCTTCACTAGAAGAAGAAGAGAGGTTCCGCCTAGAAGTACTACCCTCATATGCTACCCCAAGCCAAAGGAAACTGCCTCCTCACCACCTCATCCGTGGAGAGCCATGTGTAAAGTGCTGGTGCAAGTCAAGCCATTGTCTCTAAGAGTCATGCGTGTGTTGTTAAGTGTTCTACTTAGGCTCATCAAGATGACATATGCTCATAGTCGTGTGGACCCAAAGAATTAAGTCACTAGGACCTGAAAAGTCTTAACTCCACATCTTATAAGGTTCCTCTGAAATTAAGTGGATTAAGGTCCAACTAAGCTCCATTCTTCAAATTTATTCCAGACTTAGTTTAATCATCAAGACTATCCTGAAAAATGCACATGCCAATGCAAGAAAATATGTACAATGAGAAGAAAAAAAAATATTTTTGTGAAACAATTTTCAAAATTTTGAAATTTTTATGGATTTTTGAAAAATGATGCACATGCAAAAGTTTTTTTTTTTGCAAATAGTTAGTAATATATACAAATATATACAAGATTCTTTTTCTTTTTAAAGTTTTTTTTAAGTTTTTTTTTGTTTTTAATAAGGGTTAGAGAAGATACATATTTGCACAAAAGTGAGTTGATTATTTTACAATAATCATGATGCAAGAATTTACAAATTGAGTAATTTATACAAGTATATATAGAGTTGATTTTTTTTAATTCATTTTTTACAAGTTTTTTTTTATTATTATTTTTTTGTGATGCATATATTCCTCAAATTTATTTGAAAATAATTTTACAAATAATTTTCAAAACTATAGTCCAAAATAATTTTGCACACAATTTTACAATCATTTACAATCATTTGAAAATATTTTGCAAACATTTTTCAAACAGTATATATAGATTTTTCAAAATAATTTTCAACCATTTTTCCAAACATTTGCAAATAGTTTTACAAAATCTTTTTTTTTTCACACAAAGAGAAAAATTTTTACAAGGCGCAAACTTTTTACAAAGGTTGAAAATATTTTTTAAACATTTTTCAAATGGTTTTCAAAAGATTTTTCAAAAAGATTTTCAAACTACTTTCAAAATATTTTTCAAAATATCTTAACCTGACTTATTAGTCAGTATGTACAAAAAATTTTTTGAGGAACTTTCTGCATCTTTTTATTGCTTTTTTTAGTATTTACACAGTATATTAGCCATATTAAAAATATGAAAGTACGAGTTATGGCTAAAGTATATATACAATATATACGACACCCCCCTATACTTAGCTCGAACTATGTCCTCATAGTGATCAAAGAGCTGAAAAGAAAGACATAACTCGTGCCACGTATAGAAAAGTGAAAAGAATGGTATACTACAACGACGATTAAAAGAATGAAATCAATAAAAGTCGGTGATCCCCCTATACTTAGGATCAAGTAATCCTAAGTATAGCAGACTGTACACAAAGGAGAAAACCGAGGAGATGAATATACAGAGTCTACCTCCCCTATACTTAGGGTAAAATATCCCTAAGTATAGGCAGCAAAACAGAGGTAAAAAGAATCAAAAGAATAATCAAACGTCTGACACCCCCCTATACTTAGGGTAAAGTACACCCTAAGTATGGAATGATCATGCGATGGAGGTGGGGTGTGAGAAATAAAGAATGTATGATATGGACAGATGATCTATACAGATGTGAAAAATCAATGTTGAGGTGCCTCTCAACAAGCGCTAGAGTTTACGCCCCTAGCTGGGCGCAAATGTTAGGATAACGCCGTGTCAAGGTTCAGGACGGCATCTGTCAGACGAATACCGTACTGTCGTCGCAGTCTCAGCGGGAGAATAACGACGAGTTCAACAGAGTAAATGATAACACCCAGATAATCAGTCAGGCAGGTGTTTGCTACCGGATCAAGATATGGGCAGATGAAGTCGGGCTCGGGTAGCACAAAAGAAATCGTCGGCTCAAGGTCTATATGGAGTGACAGGGCAGAACCGAAGAAGTTGAACGTGGAGAAGGAAGGATCTGTCAGGGAATCCTCCACGTCAATCACAGTCTCGAATAGATACGGAAGATCAAGATCAAGAGACTCGCTAGAAAGGCTGATATCCGATGCATATAATGTAGACAAATCAGTGAAATCATCGAATACCTCAAAGATCGGATCATCCTCGCGAGGGTCGTCGAGGAGAGAATCATCAAATTCATGATCAGAAATATCAAAATACTCGGTCTCGTGATCCGACAGATCGGATGCACTCCCAGAAATTGAAACCGAGTACACATGGTCCATGGCATCCTCCCGCAGATAACCCTCGGGGAGTACTGCCAAATCATCATGGAAGTTGGGATTAATGCTGTCCAATGTCATGTCCTCTAAAAATGTATCGACCTCATCAAATGGGAGGACACATGGCTCAAATACGGGACTATCAAGGTCTGTCGAATGAAAAATCGGTCCCTCATCAAGCTTGCTTTGCTGAGATGGATCCAAGTATATCCCCGAATCTGAGAAGATCTCCTGAAGGCAAGACAGTGAATCAACTGTGTATGGATACTGGAATGACTCTAAGGATGGCTGAAATGTGGGCTCCTCATGTATCTCTTGGGATCCTAGCAGATCTAGAATCGAAGAATCTTCTATGTGAAAGAGCGGGACTGGCTCAAATTCTGACTGTAAATTCATTTGGTCCTCAACCAATATCCGGCTCTGAGAACTCACAACAATAGGCAACACATCCATCAAATGAGAAGAATCAGCATCCATATCCTCTGATCGGTGTGTGATATCAAGATCAGCATGGTGTGGCACACACTCAACAGTTGTCATCTCTCCGTCATGTGTTGTCCCAAATAACTCATCTGGTGTATATGAAAGATCAGAAAGTATATCCAAGATGATCTCAACAAAATCCAAGTCGGGACGATGGTGTGAACCACTACACGAGGTAATGACATATGATATTTGCTCTGCGGTCCTCCCCCTCATGGCGATATGGATAAGGTCAGTCATCGAAAATCCATGATCTGGAAATCGCCTCAAAAGTTCTCGTAACCTCAACCATGAATCTCTCAACGACTTTTGGGGGCTAACAGAAAATTCACGAATACATGACCGCATCATCTCTGCTCTACACTGGGGGTAAAATTTCTTCAAAAATAATGATCGTAAATCTCCCCATGTAGTAATCTTCCTTCCCAATCGTCTATGCCAACTCTTGGCTCTACTCTGAAGTGTAAATGGGAAGGTAATCAGCATCATGTCCTCAGAAGTGATATCCAAATATGATCGTGATACACAAAAATCCTCAAATTCATCAATATGCAAATAAGGTTCCTCGTGCATTTCCCCAAAAAACTTAGGTAGTAGATCAATTAACTCTAAATCCAGAACAAAGGGTCTCAAGGTAGAAGCGGACTGGACTTCATGATCTGCGTACTCATCCAATGTCCTAGGATACAAGTCATCTAAAGCTCGCAACTGCCCCATTCGATTGCCTATGGGATGCACTCTCATCTCAGTAATGTGAACACCCATGTCTCGTGTTTGGTCAATCTGGTCTCTGTGGGTGTCACTCACAGCACGTCCCAAATGGGAGGGTGGGTAGGGAGAAGATGAGAAGTCGGATGGGGTTCCGACCTCTCGAGAGAATGAACGTGAGTGATGGGCGTGAAATGAAGAAGCCGCAAAATTCGGCTGGAATGGAAAGTGGCCCATCATGAATAGAGGGAAATGAAGGGAGGGAGGGTGGGTTAGAGGAAGAAGGTGACTGCTAATGATTTAAAGAATGCTCGTAACCGACTCACACCAAAGACATTCAAAACACAAAGCAAACCCCCAGTTCACCAACTCAACACAAAGTGAAGACCGTGAGATTTCGGTCTTTATCTTTTCAATTTTAAGAGTTAGGTGATCAAAAAGTTGTACAAACACTTAGGAGGCTTGAATAGGATTTGGGCACTACTCCTTAGTGTGTACGCGAGCAATTAAAAACGCAGACAATGAGGGGATTGCTCTCCCAATACAATGAAGTGGTCAATTACGTTTAATTTTGAAGGTCAAGTTCAATTAGCAGTCCATTTTTTTTAATTTTTGATTTTGTGATTTTTTTGGATATTTTCAAGAATAAACGCCTAACGAGCTTTTCGATTTCCTCTTTGATTAATTTGAGTCCAAAAACAGGGGGAGGGATCGAGAAAGCCAATGCACGATCAAACACAATGATGCATGCAGAGATAGAAAATGCGTACCTTACTCCAGCACTCTACATGCAATATGATCCGCGCATAAAATTAAAGACAGAATATAAACTAACTATATGATGCACGAAGAAATCGGCCTTAGATAAGCAACTTCTATTGATCGTGAAGAACAATAGTTAGCTAACCGAATCGAGTCCGGAGTCCGATCTTGAGAGTCACTCGGTGCCCGCCACAACGGGTCCTGCAAGCGCTGTATGTGACTCCTCACGGCACGTGGTCTCAAATCCAATTAAACTAACTTTTTCAGTGAATTTTATTAAGGTCCAATTACGTTCTATAGGAACAGATATTCTATTAAGTGTTGGGCCTTAGAAATTTTACATCACAATCAACAAAAATCCTACGTCTAGGGGCCAAATCCGCGCGAATCAAGATAGCAAGTTATGACGTGAAATCAAAAACACGGAAAACAGCGGTGAGGTCCCCCAAGTGCACCGGCACTTGGCGAAACAGACCTCGAAAAATATTCAAGTCCACAAGTTCAAAGTCCTAAATTATTACAAGAAATAATTGTTCTCTCAAATAAAATGATATTTCTTCTTCTTCTCCATACTCGTCTTCCCGTGCGGGTCCTCAAAAAGTAAACTCCAAATTGTCCACGCAGTACCTCGCACAAAAAATTAGAGAGAAAAGGTCAGAAAACAATTATAATATAGAGAGACAAAAAAAAAGAAAAATGACTACAAAGCCGTGCTCCCCGGCAACGGCGCCATTCTGATGACACGAAAATCGATGCGACTAAGGTGGAAAATAAATCACAATGTCGTTGTCCTTAATCGATCAATTCGGTCAAAGAGAAAAATTTGTATTTAAACCACTTCAGAAGATATAGAAATCAATGAAGAAATGTAAGCGGTCTTTCGCTATTCTTTTTACCTGGTATAGCGACCAGGGTCGAACTCAAGGAGCACGATTGAAAAACTAAGTAGTCAAATTTCAGAAAAGCTAATTTTTTTAGTGGTTTTTCAATTTTATATTTTTTTTATTTTTCGGATAAGCACAAATGAAGAAAAGTGACAAAACCAAAGAACCCACACCTTTTTTTTTGTATTTTGCAATTTTTTTTAGTTTTGTAAATGAAAAATGCACAAGCAATGGTCAGAAAATAAAAGAGATCAATACACAGCTACAGAAATTTTTGTGGAATTTTTAGACTATTTTTCGATTTTTTATGGATTTCGCAATTATGGACAGACAAAATACCATTGTTTTTGATTTTTTAAATGTATTAAATGAAATCAAAATGCAATGAAATTTTTATACAATGAAAAAGACCATAACAGGAGTCTACACAATTATTTTGAGAATTTTTAGATCAATAAAATCATTTATTTAATCACAAAAAGCATGCAAAGTTTATGCTTGAGAAATAGGGACCAGAATTACAAACATGCGAAGTTCTTACATGTGATGAATAACAGAGACAAAATGAAGGAGGAAAAGAGCAAATTACCCAGTGGGAGCATCCCTTTCTTGTGCTATTCTGGATTAGGGGCCTCTTTCCAATATCTGAAACCTTTCAGGCTGAAGATGTAATTTTTTCAATATTTTAATTCTGAAGCCAAATGCCTACTAGGGTTTCAATCGTTTCTTTCTCAACAGCACACAAGAGAACAGGGGGCAGCCATAGCCGCCGCCGACGAAAGGAGGAGCACTGGGCTCGCGGGTGGCGGATCCGTGCGCGGCGGTGGCTGGCGCGCTGGTGGTCGCGGAGGCGGCTCGCGTGGGCGGCGCCGCCCGCTCGAGGACGGAGCCGTGCGGGGCGAGGTCGCGCGTCCTGGGCACGCAGGTCCTGGAGAGCGGGGCTTCCGCGCGTGGAAGGAGGTGCGCGGGAGGCGCCTTCGCGCGTGGCAGGTGCTGGGCGGCTATAGGTTGGTCGCGCGTGGGGGTTGGAGAAGCAGAGCAGGTCGCGCGCGGGGGGGTCCGGCACATCCGCAGGAGGTTCTGGAGGAGGGGGCTTGCGGCGCCTGGGCTCGGGCTGACGGGACCCGGCGCGCGGCCGCGTGAGGATGGAGGGGTCCGCGGCCTGGTGGGGAACGCGGGGCGGCGCCGCCGCCCGCTGAAGGCGGTGGACAGGCGCGGGGGCGCAGGCCTCGTGGAGGAAGATGACGGCGGGGCCGCCGCTGGGCGCGTGGAGGGCGGCTGGGCTGCGCGCGCGCCTGGGCGAAGGGTTGATGGAGGGGGGCGCGGGGGTGACGACCCGCGCCTGTTTCAATTCCTTTTTTTTTTGTTTTTTTTTGTTTTATTATTATTTGCTGCAGGAAATGGTTAGTAAAAAAATGTTTTTTTTTATTTTTTTTATTCAGAAAGATGTAAACAGTAATAAAATATTTTTATTGTTCTTATTTTTTTTTTGTTTTGACCTGCAAAATAGATGGTTAGAAAAAGAGACAAATGATGATTTTTTTTGTTTTGTTTTCCTGCAACACAAAATGTTAGAAATATATATATATAATATTTTTTTTATTCTTCCTGCAAAAAGATGTGAGATAAACAGGAAAAATGACTTTTTTGTTTTTTTTATTTATACACAGGAATGAGAACAATGAATGGGCGGATCTTGCGATATGGAAGAAAAATCCGTGACTCCGACCACCGTGCGTGGTCGGAGGTGAAAGGTTATGTGGGGTAGAACGTGAAAATGGTGAGATACGAAAAGTGAGATGGAAATCGATGGCGAATCAGACGTAAATGTTTTTGGAATTTTTAATCTAAAAATTACTTCCTACTCCTACGCCAACATCTAAATCTACGATTACCTAAGGAAAAAGACAGGTAAAAATGGATCTCACCTCGGGGATCGGACACACCTCCTCGCCTCACTGCAACAAGGGCGATCGCTTGCTGTCACTCTCGCGATGCCTCTGGAGTTCATTGGGAAGAAGGGGACGAGCCATGATAGCCTCGACGAAACTCAAGCCGCTGTCACCGACTGGATCGGAGGCTAGGACCCTCTTCAACAAGAAACCTCTCGGAAAACGGGTTCCTCTCCGCCAAAGATCGATCAAATGTGAATGAGGGAGGAGGAGCCCATTAAAAAGAGGCAAAAAATCAAAAAAGGAAAATATTTACAAAAAAGGAATGTGTTTATTGGATGGATTAATAAAATAATTAAATAAATAAATTAATTAAATAATTAATTACGAAATTCGTAATAAATAAATTAAATAAATTAATAAATTAATTCAAAATCAATTAGCCACCTTAATGGTGGCCATATATGGTGTGGAATAAAATCATATATACAAGGTAAGTTATTAAACCAAATAAATTCAAATAAATCCACTAAATTAAATAATTACATATGAATTTCGTAATTAAATAAATTAAATTAATTAATGTGAGACAATTAATTTTTTTGGTAATTTTTATTTAGGGAAATTAATTGTATACATATATTATATACATATAGTATAATGTACATATGTGCAAATAAGGAAATAATTTTTATAAAGGATTTTTTTTAATTTTTATTTTTTTTAATAATTTTTTTTAATGAAAACAATATTTACAATATATATTATGTATAAAGATAAATATAAATAAATATGTTCATCAAATATATAGGAAAACTGCACAAAACACCCCAGAAAACCGACTTTTTAACCGTAACTCCAAAAATAATGAAACCACAGCCATTTGAAAGATAATTTAATTTATAGTATGATGGAAGTGAGTTTGGTTCAATTTGAGCTTGTGTGGAGCCGGAATTGATGTTTCAATTATCACTTTGTGGCTTTTTCTGGGTGTAATTATTTGCAATATATATAATATTTTATTTTACAAATATTTTTATTATTTACAACACAATTTTATTTACAACTTTTATTTACAAAAATAATTAGTTTGAGGTCAAATTATGTACAAATAAAATAATGTAAGTTTTGTACAAATATACATGAAAAATATTTACAAGATATTTTTGATTTTTCTGACAAACGACCCTATCTCCCCCTACTTTATTCCTGGTCGATCAGGTCAAGTCTTGACCTTCTCTCGGGGTTTGGGTCAGTCTGTATTTATTGCATAACTACATCCTTTATTTTTCTTTTCTTTTTCTTTTCTTCTTTATTCTTTTATTTATGTACAAAAAGTGTTAAAAATGCAATTTTAACAAATGCAAGCAAAATGGTAAAATTATGAAATTAATGGGTATTTACATGTGTTTGACTAAGAAATTGAAGCTAAAATAAAAGAATAAAGGCGATGAATCGTGGATTCATCAGCCAACAGGGGTATAAATGCAAAAAAAACTAGCCGTTCAAATCATAACATCCAGAGTACAGGGCATATCATGCAAATATTCCCGAAAAGCACGTGGGACTACACGTGAGTTCATACAAATTGGACTGAAATGCAAATACTAAAAACATCAAGGGTTTAACTGTAAACTATCCAAAGTGGTTTAAATGAAGACAAATATTTATAGGACTAAATAGAAAACACAAAATAGAGAGGGACCTAAGTGAAGTTTACCCCTTATTAAGGCGTAATCCAACGACTGAAGGTGGTCCTCTTATGATAGACAGTCTGGATGTGAGGGTACCCCTTCTGCGATGAACGACAGTAAAGAGATCCTCAGATGGATCCAATGATCAAGGGCTCCCCGATGGTGGACGAAAGGGATTATAACTGGGGGAGGTCATGATTGGACGGTGATGAATCTCCATTTCATCATCTTTATTCTATCATTTTGGTCTTAAAAACCCTAATAAATGTGTGTAAATACCCTTAATTTATGCATTTTATCATCCACGCATCATGGTTTAAATAGTGTATAAAATACGGTTTTTAATGCCAAAATTAAAGAATAAAGAAAGGAAAAGAAAAATAATAAAATATTGAAAGTATTTATGATCCTAAACCTCAAGACCTAGGCATCTCGATGACTAGGTCAACAAGGAATAAAGATGGGGGAGATAAGGGCTAAAATCAAATAAAAATACCCTTTTATTTTATTCATTTTTATTCATTTTTGGGATACATTTTTAGTTCTACTTTTTATACTTCAAATAAAGAAACTTTGAACATGAAAGTTGTGTATAATTAAATATAGAAAAATACAAAATTATTTTCATGCAAAAATAATTCACAGATGAAAAGATATACTTAGAATAAATTTCCAAAATTCCGACTTCCCAGACCCATATCTCTCAAATAAAAAAAATCAAAATATATCAATATCACTTTAATTATATATAAATTTTAATAAGCTATTTAACGAAGGTGGTTTCATATTTTTTAGAGTTACGGTTTGAAAGTTAGGTTTGGACCCCTATTGTAGAACTATACCGATTAAAATATTCATTTGATTCATTATTTTTATTATTTTATATTTTTTAATTTTTTAAATATTATTTATAATATATGAACATATTAAAATATGAATAAAAATATCAAGAAAATATTAAAATAAAATACTTGTATAAAATACATAGTAAAATACCTATATCTTCAATAAATCTATTTATTTAATTGTATATAATACATCAGAAAAATAAAATAAAATATATTTAAGTGTATAAAATTAAGTTATAAATATATAAAAGAATAAATAAATTAATAAAATTAAAAATACAAAATAAAAATAAGAGACTAAGATACATAGATCAATATACCTATATATAGCCCTAAAAAAGCAACTTGTAATTCTAGACCTCAAAAAAATAAATAAAAATAATGATACTTTAATTTGTAAAATAATAAATATTTTTCATTTTATAATCTAAAATTAATAAAATATTTTATGATTTTTAATAGATTTGATAATATTTTTCCAAGGATTTTTCTGGTTGGTCCATGTGGACCAACCAAATCTCGCCGTTGATTGACCTCGGCCAACTCTCTGACCGAGGTTTGTACTTTGTCATAATTGGGTTTTTGCCCGTTTTGACCATTTTTCGAGGTCGCACCTTTCATCCTTTTACATCGCATTCTTCTTGACTTTTTCTCCTCGAAGAACCTCTTTCACACCCAGGGTTTTCTTCGGGGATTGGAGCGGCAATATGCACCATCTCCTTTGATCTTCTCGCCCACTCGTTCTCTTTTATAAAAACTCATCCAAATTTCCCCTTCCTTTTGAACCTTTTTTCCTAGCCTTGGCCCTCTCTCAGGCTTGCTCTGGATCGATCCCGGTGACAGGGGGATCTCCAGTACCTTGTACAAGGTTAGGCGAGGGTAGAGGAGCTTCCACATCCATCTCCGGTCGATGTTGGCCGTCGAGGTTCCTGCATCCCGGTTCCCCAGTGAGGTCACACTATTTTCCATTTCTCTTGCTTTTTCCTTGCGTAGATTAATCGTGGGTCACTCCTAGGCTCTTGCTTTAGCATTTAAGCTGCTCACCTTCCCCATTCGAAGTTCGTCGGAGCTCAGCTCCGATGAACCTCCACAACACTCCACTTCGTACCCCCTACGCCCATTCCATCTCTAGGAGATCCTCCGAGCTCCGCATTTTTAATATTACTCTCTCTGCAGGTACCTAGAGCACAACATGCACCTAGGGGGCATTTTTGGGTTCTCACTGGAGGCTGGGCCTCTCTTCGTCGACGTCGTGGAGGAGCTCCAGTGATCGCCGTCATGTTTTGATGCCACCAACCATCATAGGACACCTGCAAGAGACAACTGGGTCATTTTGGCGTTTCATAAGCCCACGGAAGAGGAGGATCGAGGCCGGGGAAGTTCGCCGTCGTCGACCTTCTTCCGTGTTTTTTCCCATCCTCTGCTAGTCGTTGGATCGAAGGCCTGCTCTAGATATGCCACCAACCGTCGAATCTCACTTCTCCAACACCATAGATCTCTGCTCTAAGATCTAATCTCAACCTCCCATCGTGAAAAGGTATCGACCGCTATGACATCGACACGTGTCAAGTGAACATCAATCCACTGCCAGATCCCGAAGGTTTGGGTATTTTGAAAGTCCACCCAGACCACTTCTTTGTATTTAATATTTAGTCTATAAACTTTACTTTTTTTGTTTAAATAGTTTTGTAAAATTTATAGAAAGGCCCTCGAACTTCAAGGTATTTGCATTACGATCCAGACCACGTTGCCTCACGTGATATATCACATGAGGGGACATTTTGCACATGGACCCCCTAGGCTTTATTTATTGCAGTTTCATCAAAGAACATTTTATTTACGTTATAAAGTTGTGGAAAATTCACATGCCCCCGTATTTTTGAGAATTACACTTCAGTCCTTGCCAGCTCACCTCACGTGGCTGCCCACGTGATGTGGGCATTTTGCAGGCAAGGGCCTAGAGTTTTGGATTATTTCTGATTTGGCCCAAAAATATTTTTATTCAGTTATATATTTCTATAAAATTTGCACTTTGGTCCCTGAGCTTCTTGATATTTACATGTATTCCCTTGCTAGTAGTGTAGTTTCTCTTTGTTGTCTCTATTTATTTCATACATCTATTTAATTTGAAAAAACCCAAAAAATAGAAATAGCTTCTTGATTGCACCCTCTTTCACGCCATAATTTTTTTGCAATTTGAATCTATTTATTATTTATAAAAAATAAAAAACACGCCTTTTATCCTAGTTTGTAAATGAAAATATGTAAAAAATACAAAATCTTTTTGAAAAATTCCAAAAAATATATTTCGTATTTAATTACTTATTTTACAACTTCAGTCCAAAAATCACTAAAAAATAAAAAATAAAACTCTAAAAAAATAGAAAAACACCTAAAACCTTTATAAAAATATAAAAAATTCTTATAAATTCCCAAAAATATAATTTCTATTTCATATTTATATCTATATTATTATCTTTACATTAAATTTAATTTGGAGATTTTTTTGGATCTGTTTTATATTTTTAATCTTCATTTTCATTTGGGATATTTATAAACCCATTTTTGGGTATTTTTGACTTTAAAATTTTATAAAAATTAGCAAAAATTCTAGAAAAATAAAAAATAGTAAAAAGATTATCTAAAATCAAAAAATATTTTATTCTTTTATTTTTGATATTATTATTTACTATTATATCTATTATAGCCTATATTGTATATATATCTTCTATATAGATTAATATCTATTTTCAAAGAAAAAGAAAATATAAAAAATAAAAAGAAAATATAAAATCAAAAAATTGAAATGAAATAATATATATGTAATCAAAAATAAAATAAATAAATTAAAAAAAATCAAAAACCCATAAAAGGCACTAATCTAGACAAATACATCACATTCACATTTTTATGCATCATTGCCTTGATCTATCCTGCTTGTTCCTTGTGTTCGACACTCTATGTACTTCACCTATACACATCCTTGTTGTAGAGTTATAATAAATTTTAGCTCCACGTCTTTCTTTTCATTGTTTGATTCTGAATTGTGTGTTAATTGTTGTTTGATGTAGGGTTTCTTGCAGGTTACCACAACGATTGCATCTCCGCCTTGTGTGAGACGTATTTTAGACGCATGAAAAATCCTACTCAACAGACGATTGGGACGATGCCTGGAAGAATGCTGAAGAACTCGCATCCGATGAGTTTCAATCCATGAAAGTGCGCAGTCAGGGCGTCACCAGGAGCTGCTGGGATGGGGTAAAGGTTGTCTACGATGGTCCACAACTACTAGTGGGCTCAGAAGGGATCGGGACCAAGGAGAAAGTCCTGGCAAGGCATGGCGGTCCTGGATCTACCTAGGCATGTCCTTGACCTCCAAATGAGGCATGTCGGTGCTTCAACTTTACAGGAGAAGGGTTATGATCAAAGAGGTTGCTTTGTCGCGGGTTAGATCACCTAAGCTACTCAAAAACAGAGGGGGACACTAAACGGGCCATGTCTCGAGCAGAATCGGGGAGTCGACCTGTAGCTCTACTCCAATCCGGTGATTGGAGTCGAGAGGGGGGTTGCAGAGCTTAATGTAGAAGCGACGGAAGGTCAGGTGAGGGCATGTGAAGGGCGGAGAGAAGTGCGATAAGGGGTAGATAGGTGGTCGTTGGAGTTGCGATAGGAAGCGGAGAGACGATCGAATTAAATTGGAAAAGAAGGTTAAATGAAAGGAGGTTGCCTAGGGGTCGTGGACGAAGCCCACAGGGATGATTGCCTCAATGGATGATGGTTCTAGAGGCTAGAGGAGGTCTTGATCAGACAGATGGGATGCCACCTAGAAGAACGCCGAAGAACTCGCCTCTGACAAGTTTCAATCCATGAGAGCGCATGGTCAGGGCGTCACCAGGAGCTACTGGGATGGAGGAAAGGTTGTCTACGATGGTCCGCAGCTACTGATGGGCTCAGAAGGGGTCAGGACAAAGGAGAAGGTCCTGGCGAGGCATGGCGGTCCTGGAGCTACCTGGGCATGTCCTCGACCTCCAGATGAGGTATGTTAGTGCTTCAACCCTACAGGAGAAGGGTTATGCTCGGAGAGGATGCTTCGACAAGGGTTAAAGCACCTATGCTACTCAAAAACAGAGGGGGACAGTGAACGGGTCAGGTCTCGAGTGGAATGGGGGAGTCAACCTGTATCTCTACTCCAATCCGGCAATTGGAGTCGAGAGGGGGGTTGAGGAGCTTAATGTAGAAGCTAAGGAAGGTCAGGCGAGGGTGTGTGAAAGGCGAAGCGAGGCGCGACAGGGGGTAGATAGGTGGTTGTCGGAGTTGCGATAGGAAGCAGAGGTATGATCTAATTAAACTGGAAAATAAGGGTAAATGAAGTTCTTACGGGTGAAGGAGGTCGCCTGGGGTCGTAAATGAAGCCCATGGGGGTGATTGCCTCAATGGACGATAGTTTTAGAGGCTAGAGCTCCTCATGGAGGAGAGGAGATAGAGCTTGCCGGTCCTAGGGGCTAATACGCTCCAAACGATTCACGCTACCTTTCCCTCTCGTGCTGTCAGTTTGGAAAAGAAAAGGCAGGCGCAACCGAAGTGGTGGAGCAGTCAGAGATGGAGTAAAAGGGGAGAGGGGGTGCAGGTTATATAGGATTCCATGTCCGAGAAGGTGGGGCTGCCACCCGTGAACCGAGGCGCAGATTTACTGGGAAAGGATCAGGTGTGGATTAGGGATTCACGCCCCTTAATCGGGGCTAGAAATCGGAAGGGAAGGTGCCACGATTGAGTCATGAAATTTGGGTGAAAATCAAGGCAAACCTGATTTGGGCGAAAAGGAGGAGGGGACCAGTTGACTGGAGTCAACATGGTCGAGGTTGCCCAATTAGAAGTAGCGGGGGATAGGAACAAAATAGGCTAGAAGACAAAACTGTTAGAAAAATAAAGGTAAGTGTATTAAAAATAATAAATGAATTTATATTAAAAAGTGTATAAAATGAATATATCTAAGATCTTCCCCCGGTCTAGCGCTCACTCACTTTCGCCGTTAGCAACTTATCTGGGATCGACCTCAAAGATGAAAGGGCCGACTCCTACATGTGCCCTGAAGCATCCGAGACATTAGGCGAAGCCAGACAGAGACCATTTGAAGAGGGAATTATATGCGTGTGAATGCGGACTTAGGATTTGATCTCATCCATAAAGAGAATCAGAATAGTGATTGATAGCGTGACAAAGGAGCAGGTAGCGAGGACAGTCCTGTCACTAAGCCGTCCCGCAAGCCCGAGAACTTAATGTTTAATATTTTTCAAAGTATTTTTCTATTATTTTTTAATTATTTTTATGAAAAATAAATTAGTGTATATGATATATATAGTATTATATACATGCATAATATACATGTGTATTATGTACAAGTAATTTTATTTTATTATTTTTACAAAAATACCCTTATTTTATATTTTATTTATTTACAAAATATTTTTAGAAATATAAATTCATTTTTATTTTATTTTTGTAAATTATTTAAAGGTATATAATAAATAGAGAATGTAACATATATTAGTGTATTTTGTACAAGTAAGCGAAGATTTTATCTTTATTTTTATTTTTTCAATTTTTATTTTATTTTATATTATTTTTAGAAATATATACAAGGGTGTAAACATAATAATTTAATTTTATTTTGTCAAAAATAGTTATGCATAATAGAAGTAAACCCTATCTCTCTCTACTTATTTTATTTTGCGATCAAGTTAAGGTTTGACCTTCTCTTGGGGTTCGGGTCACTCTTTATTTATTCTAAATACCTCATTCTTTTTCTTTTCTCTTTATTCTTTTATTTTACACCAATTAAATGTTAGTTATCCAATATTAACAAATGCATGCAGAATGCTAAGTTATTTTATTTATATGTATTTACATGATGTTTTGCCAAGAAAAAAGCTAAAATGAAAGAATAAAGAGTGAGAATAAGAGATTCATCACATACCATGGCATAAATAAGACTCCCAACTGAGTTAGTATAAGAAACATGTGACATGTGTTCCTTCTCTGTGTCTGATTGTGGTGCGAAAGAAAATGAAAAATGAATGTTCGCATCAGATGGAGTACCTAGAGGCTTTGCTGTAGGCATCCCAAATCTCATTAGAACTTTCTACCTTTTATCTATATTAATCTAGGTTATAGTTAGATATTTAGTATTTTTTCCTTTTTTTATTAACAAGCAGATTGTTACAATATATATTATAATTTAACTTTTATGTACAACTTGGATGGTGGCCTATTGGTAAAGTGGATGATCTTTAAAAAGGAGGACACAGGTTCAAGCTCAGATAATACGCTTTTTCACCAGAAAAACACCTTTTCCCAGGCAAGACTTATCGAGCCCGAGCTGGCTCGATAAGGGCTCGAGCCCACCGAGCTCGAGCCCAAGCCAGCTCGACTGGGCTCGATCGAGCCTGACGCCGAAGTGGATGATCTTTAAAAAGGAGGTCTCAGGTTCAAGCTCAGATAATACACTTTTTCACCAGAAAAACACCTTTTCCCAGGCAAGACTTATCGAGCCTGAGCTGGCTCGATAAGGGCTCGAGCCCACCGAGCTCGAGCCCAAGCCAGCTCGACTGGGCTCGATCGAGCCTGAGCCCGAGCCCGAGCCTTGTTGAGCTTATCGAGCCCGAGCCTTGTTGGGCTTATCAAGCCCGATCCTGAGCCCAGCCCTGGCTCGGCTCGTTAGGCTCGATAGCCAGCCCTACCTGTTTCCCAGTAGCCATATATTGAAGTTCATGCGTATGCATACTTGCATGAGCTTCCTCTAAGGTTATGGATTCTCTTTCCATAATGAATGATTCAACAAAATTCTCAAATGCTAATGGAAGAGAAACCAATAAAATCAAGGCAGCCTCCTCATCTCCAATCTTGAAATCTACATTTCTTAATTCCATCAATAATGTATTTGAGTGATCGAGATATTTTTTAAGAGATGTATCTTCATGCATGCGGATAGAGAACATACGTTTCTTCAAGAACAACTTGTTGGTCAGAGACTTTGTCATGTATAGACTTTCGAGTCTCAACCACAAATCAGTCACGTAATCCTTATCGACATCCTCCTCGGTAATCTCGTCTACCAAACATAGCATGATCGTCGAGTGCACCTTCTCTTCCTTCACCATCAACTCGGACGGCTCAAGTGCCTTCACCCGTTCCTGATCTAACGATACCTAGATACCATGTTGCTTCAGAAGGGCTCATATCTTGATTTGCCATAGATTGAATTCATTATTCCCCATGAATTTCTCGATCTTCAGATTGTACAATGCCATCTTACTGGATGATACTAACGAAACCTGAAGCTCTGATACTAGTTTCTTGCGAATCATGGAAGCAAGCATGCAAAAAACACGATCAAACAAGAAATACGTAAAAACACATATTTACAAGGTTCACCCGTAAACGGGCTATGTCCTTTGGCGGTGACGATCGGTTTCACTATATGGAGAAAAGGTAATACATAAGGTACTGAGAAGGTACAGATATGTGATGAGAATCAGGATTGGAGTGAAGATACAATATTTAGTGGCCCTAAGGTCCCTTTTATACTACAACAGAGGAATACATTTGTATTCAGCAATCCACCCCAACAGCTCTCAGCCAATCAGAAGGTAGGACACATATTAGGCATGTTAGCAATCCTAGCCCAACATCTCTCATCTAATCAGAAGGCTAGACACAGAGTAGGCATGCCAGCAATCTTGACCCAACAACTCTCATTCAATCAGAAGTCAAGACACAAATCAACCATGTCGGCAGCCCAACAAGTGGTTAGGATTCAAGTCAAATTAACACTATACATCCTTTACAATCTATTCTCCAAGATTGAAATTTAGGACTTATTGATTATATATTTTTGAGGTAGAAACAACTTTGGCATATAAACTATTTGAAGCATGGCATTAAGTGGCATAGAACAATCCCTCTTCAGAATGTTCTATTTGTTCTCTATGCCCATTCTGTTATGAAATATGTCTTATGGTGATATCCTTGATGAGGTCCTAATCTATTCAAAACTCATTGAATTCATTTTAAATAGAAATCAAGTTTAATTACATTATGCAATCTCGAAAGAATATGTCTGTATGAGTTTTCCTTCATATATCCTTTACATCGCTCCATCTTTCTTCTCACTCCCATCCTATTCAAAAGACCCAATTTGAGGGTTTGGCAAATTGCCACCCCAAGATTGTTAGGACCTTGAATCCACCACCCAACCCCTTGCTCCTTGTTCTCCGCAGACAATTGGTACTGAGTGACCTCTTACATATGACCACCATCCCTTAGTGTGATAAGAATGCTTTTACGATATTGATTTCTTCTCATCGATTCCACTAAAAGCAACTTTAAGGGTCTGTTTGGTTACTAGGATGTGATGGGTTAGAGTATCCTCTTGAGAAAAGTAGTTGTTTGGATGGTTATGAGGGTTGGAGATGTGTTGAAATAAATAATGTGATATGACGTCATATTAATTTGTGATGAAATTCTAGCCCATGAATGTTGAGAGGTAAATGGAGTTACCCGGTGTAAACTCAGTAACCAATCAGACCCTAAACTTCAAATTTACTTTTTGATGATTATTCAGTTTCCTCCTCATTATGAAAATGGCTCATTCACAAGTGTGTAGATACCTTGCATCAAGTATTGGAATTGAGCATGTCAATCATGGAATTATGTGCGAGATGGATGATATGATTTCTTATGGCTGTTGTTTTTCATAGGACATTACCTTCCAGAGTTAGTTTTGTAACTGTTATTATCTCTTTACCAGGCATTCATTTTATTTAATGAAATTCCAAAAAAAAAGAGAAGAAATACAAGAATAATGTAATATTTTGCGATTTATCCACATCTTGCAGTCATACCAATAATCTCATTTCTATAAATGTAGCTTATAATTATATCTATCCTCCTCCCACGCTCCTAACCAAACATGGCCAAATAAGGGATATTTTGGTAAAATAGTAGAAGGGAACTTTATTCTTGGTGGGATTGTTGTTGAACTAATAGGAGTGAGATAAACCATAAATTAGCCCATTCTTTTATTATTCTTCTTATTTTGTTGTTGTTCTTTGGAGTGAATAATAAGTGGTAGTTATTGCATAATAAACAGAGAAAACATATGTGTACTCGAAGAATAAATAATGTAATCCTACTCATTTCGAGATAAGCTTATTCCAAGGTAAACACTTAGGGGCGTTCGATAAAGGAATAAGGGAAAGGGATAAGGAGGGATAAGAAAATATTTTGTCTGGTTGGAGGGAGAGGATAGGGAGGGATAAACGACAGTTATTTGCTACACTTTGTTTGGTAGGAGGGAGAGTATAAGGAGAATAAGGGGGTTGTGTTAGATAAGATTACTAGGTAAGTGGTAATTATTTATATTTTTTTGGCGGGAGAAACCCACAATAAGGAGAATATCGAGGTAAATCTTATTTCTCATTTTGACTCTATCAAAACAATGAGCGTCTATGGAAAGAGAGGAATAAAGATGGACACCCATCCTTATTCCTCAAATGAATAGTTATTACGTGCTCTTATTTGTGTTTATCCTAGTCACAAAATTTGTACCTGTGCCAACACAAATCGAAATACTATTCTCTCATCTCAAGTTATAATTCGTTTCTTTATAAAGTAGTGTAAAATGTGTATGCCACAAGGAGGAGCGAACTTGGTTTCCCTGTATTTTTTCATGCTTATTTCTGTGCATTTTTTAAACACTTGGTGGATTTTGATAACTCAATGACAATATTTGTCATGCATATTTCATGTAAAATAGACATTGCTAAGCTGTCCATCTGAAAGGAGTCGATTTCAACAATTCTAAGACTGCTAAAATTTCATAGTCTTGATATATGGATAAGAGTATCCAATTGAGTCGAAATATGAATGATATAATATTATCATTTAGCGATGAAAATCTACTGTGTATTTTAAGAAAAACCACGAAAAAAGTACGGCAAAGCAAAGTTAACTCCCCATGCTGCAACCCAAATTTAATCCTATAAAATATCATTTAGAATAATATAATATAAGCTATGCTTCTACCCCATGCCAAAATCAATATAGAAAAAATGGTACAGCTTCTTTCAATAATTCCTTTTTTATCCCGATTAAATAAGTTACTGGCAGGAAATATAGGAAAAGATGTTGAGGGATAAGCAGATTAGATGCGGGAATGATAAGCTTCCCCGCAAGATGTTCTGCGACCACATGTCTTCCATCTAGGGATGAGCATGACCAGAGTTGGGTCGGACCCGAAAGGGTTCACGTCTAAGCCCATTTAAAAATTTCGGACTTTGGGTCAGGTCTAGGTCCGTAATTTTTTTTGGTTCGGCCCAAGCTCAGGTCCAACTCAATTACTATGCGTCGGGCTTACACCGGGCCGACCCACCTCCACCTATTATAGATTATTAACTTTGAGTTTTTGTTTAAAGTCAATTACAATTCAAGTTAGACGAGTTAAAATTATTTAAAACCTATACCATAATACCTGTGAAACAACTAAAAATTAATTTTACCGGAGATAATTTCTCATTTAATATAAGTGCACTCAATGTTAGATACCATAAACTTCTCATTACAGAAATAAAAAGAGTGAACTAAACTTACACATTTAAAAAATAAAGACGCACCAGGCGTTGCATGTTAAAAAAATATGCATAATGTCCGTATTGGGTAAAAGTTTAATAACAGAAAATATTCTAATGGAAAAAAACAAACACTAAAAAATTTAAGAATAATCAACATAATCTAAATCATAGACTAATTAAGAAAAATTAATTCTAAATTGAAATATAATGATCATCAGCTCATATATCCCACATATGACTTTCTTGATTTATAAACATTGTATGAAGGCATGATACATGAACAAAATGTGCATGCAACATGTGAGAGTTTCAAAACGTATAGGATACGGGAAGGGTTCGGGCCCTCTTTGGGCCGGACCTATAGGCCGGGTCGGGCTGGGCTAAATCAAGCCTGAGTCCGGCCCAAAAAACAATTTGGGCCTAAATATTAGATCTAAGCTCGATCTAATTTCGTTTGGACTTGAACCGGACCAGACTTTTTGAGCTGGACCTCAAGCTGAACTGGGTTGAACAGACGTCACCCAATGCTCATCCCTACTTCATCTTTGACCCTATAATATGTGCAGAGCTTTGACCAACATGGAGAGAGATTCATAGAACCATTTTGATTCCACCAACTATGTCGGTCTACGTAAGCTAATAGTATACATAATCCCCGTTTACTGCGCAAAAGTTCTCATCTTTATTTTCTCTTGTGGGTATCTGCTGTCCAATTTCCTCCGCTTCTCTGTCGTTCTTGTGCTCCCAACAGCAAGGTGTGCCCTTATTTCTTCTCCGCCTCCAAAATTTCTGCTCCTTTCTCTGATTCTGGATTGTGGTTTTCGCTGTCCTTGTCGTTATCGGACATGTGTTACTCCAAATTTCGAGTCTTGGTGCCTGTTTGTGGATGCTATTCTTGGCTCCGTCCGAGTGGTTTTGGGAGATTTGGATATGGAAAATCGCTGTTTTATTCTTTTTTGGGGGGCCGTAGTTCTATAGATGAGGTATAGGAGTCTAATATGATGTTTCTTTGTTGTCGCTTTGCTGTTCTGGATGACAAAAAGGCACAGTAAGGGTTTAGGGTAAGGACACAAGCAAATTCGGAGAAACCTTGATTTTTTGGGGGTAATTCTCATGTCATGTATGCCGAATTTGCTAGAGGCAACTTGTTTGTTCATCCTTGACGAGTAGAATTATGATTTCTTGAGCTGCTTTGCAAGTTTGGATGTCTTTGTTGTTCTTATTTTGCACATTAATCAGTTTTCAAGTGTTGGGGCATTGCCTGATTTACCATGCTTCTTGGATTTTCAGAAAAATCTCTTTAACTGCAAGAACAGCGCTATTGGCTGGACGGCTTCGAGGATAATGAGCTGTCTTCCTTGTGAATTCTTGGGGAGCTTTCTTCGTAAACAAGCTCCTGAAGGTGATACACTCGTTATCTTCGTTTCCATGATCAGTGCTTATTTTTTAACCATCTGTTGATTGAACGCTGATTGGATACGAATGGATTGGTTTCACACAGGAGAAGGTCATGTGAAGATCTATACTTACCATGAATTGTGCAAAGCCACCAATCACTTCGACCCTGCAGATAAAATTGGCGAGGGTGGTTTTGGTATTGTTTACTTGGTATGTTTTATCTTTCATTGTGAATTTCTTTTGGACCATATTTCCTGTATTTATACTAGGAAGGACATGCTTTTCAAATAACAATTCACTGATACTTGGGAGAATTGTTCAGGCAAGGTTCAAGGATGGATCGGTTGCGGCTGTAAAGGTTCTATCCCCAGAAAAGAAACAGGGTGCTTCTGAATTCCTGAATGAGATTAATTTGTTATCTGGTGTAGTTCATGAGAATCTAGTCAGGCTAGTGGGTTGCTGCATTGAGAAGGATCACAGGATATTGGTCTACGAATATCTCGAGAACAACAGCCTGTCGCAGACCCTTTTTGGTGATTTTTCTTTCTTTCTTTTCTTGTTTGTTTTTGTTGATAAAGCTATCTTTCTTTGTTATAAAATCCATCTTTTCTGATTGATTTTGCTATTTATATTATATTTACAGGTGAAGGTTATAGCAATATTCAATTCAGCTGGAAAGCACGAACCAAAATCTGCATGGACGTAGCTCGTGGCCTTGTGTTTCTCCATGAAGAGATGCGCCCCTTTATTGTGCACCGTGATATCAAAGCCAGCAACATTCTGTTAGATAAAGATATGAAAGCTAAAATTTCAGATTTTGGTCTAGCAAAGCTTCTCCCACCAGAAGTCACTCATGTTAGCACACGAGTTGCTGGAACAGTGTGAGTATTCAACTATTAAGCAATGATTTTGTAGGGTAGTTTCCCATAAAATTAATCGGCTATTATTTCTTTGATTTGTGTACAGGAAACTGATTGGTTTTGCTCAAGTTTGAAGAACACTGCTGTTTTTAGTGATCTCTCTAACGGTGTTAAAATTCCTCTTTGCAGTGGCTATCTTGCTCCTGAATATGCTGTTCGAGGACACCTATCGAGGAGAGCGGATGTTTACAGCTTTGGGGTTCTAGTTATGGAAATAGTTAGCGGTAGATGCAACACAAATACGAAGTTACCGACTGAAGATTGCTTCCTCATTGAAAGGGTACGAACTTATCACGTTTTCAAGCGTGCACACACACTCACATATGCGTCATCCAAGATTGTACAGTAGTTATGGGTGAACCTTATCATCTTTCTTTTTTAAAACTTGTTCTTAACCTCCTTGGTAGAATGAAGTTATTCGTCGTTTATCAATGCAAATGAGTTGATATACGAACGCAATGAGTATTTACATTGGCAATCAGACCTTGTGAACTGTGTCCTCACAATGCAGACTTGGCTGCTATACGAACGCAATGAGTTGCTACAGATTGTCGACACCTTCCTGAACGGCAACTTCGATCCAAAGGAGGCACAAAGGTTCTTGAAGATCGGGCTACTATGCACACAGGACTCTCCCAAGCTCCGTCCAAAGATGTCAACGGTTGTCAAAATGCTAAGCGGGGAGATTGATGTCGATGCAGAGAAGATAACAAAGCCTGGCCTGATTACTGACTTCACGATCATGAAGGTGAGAAGCCTGAAGAAGGAACAGAGAGGTGTTGAGAACAGCTTGTCCTCTGGCCACTATAGTACATCACAAGATGCCACGGCCGAGGTCTCCTTCCCCTTCACCCCAGTGTCGGATCGTGGCAACTGAATTTTGTTATCAGCTCTCTCTTTGCTGGAAGTTTTTTTGCTTCTGTTTGTTGAGAGCACATGTATTCTTTCTATTTGTTCGATCCCGAGAGCAAGAATTCAAAGCTCGGTGTGGGAAGTACGATCTTGTAAATGCATAGATACCACATAGAGTTACCGAGGTGAATTGGTAGCGAAGAGCGTGTGAATAGTTAGAAAAGAAGAGAAGCAATCATTGAAGATTTGCTCCTTCAGATCATAACTGTTGGTGTAATGACTAAATGGTCTTTGATCATGTCGTAATTAGTTCGATTGTTATTTCTGTTTGTTTCTATCTTTTTTCTGATGTGAGTTAAGTAACCGTCGATTGTTCTTTGGAGGATTTAGGTAGGATTGTGAAGATACAGGTGCTTTAACAGGTTGGATGCGATCGAGGACATGGATCACAGTGATGTTAGTATGAAAATAATAAGTGAAAGGATAAAATTCACCTTTTCATTATCATGTTCCAAACCTCAAATCACACAAAATTTACAAAAGCAACCAAAATTACTAAGTCCTTTTGTTTCTCAAGGCTTGAGGTGAGAGAGAAACGTCAGTAGCCAAATGATCCATAAATTAGAATGCCATGTATAAAGGAAGAAATAACAAAATCTAACGACAAAAAATTACTTGAATTTAATTTACTAAAAGTAGGAAAATAAAAGTTTAATTACATTGAGTACTCATTGTTTGACAAGGAATACTGATGGCTATGCAACCAGGTTGACCATCTGATTTCTACTCCACGGGAAAGCATCTTTTGCTTTAAGGCTATCAAGCATATAGGAATGGAAAAATCGTGTGAAACCAACCAAAGAAGATGGGTTAAATACGTTACCTTCGATGATATTCCCTCGAGATCTATTTATACGTGAAAACGACCTTGTTGACGTATTTCTCGTTACACAAACCCATGCACGGAGATAATCCTGCGACACTCTAGTAACTTTTTTAGTGACGACGGTGGTCCTCAACGAGGGGTGTTGGAGAGGGTTTGCTTTGGAAACTCCCTACCATCTATTTACAAGTAAGGGAGCATAATCGAATCCGGTTCGGATAAGTAAATGGATCTCGTCTTGCTTGTATTAAATTATGCATGTGTCAAGTTCTCAAGCTGCTCATATCTTTATGTTCTTGAATTCATTAGAAAGATCTCAAATAGAATTTTACCGGTCTCTGGATTTTACGACAAAGGAGTTCACACTCTCATTCAACATGCATGTGACTGTGGATATTGTAACGATGTGATGTTTGTGCAATGTGAGTTATGTAAGTGCTTGTTTGACAGGGGAATAGGGACAAGAATAAATCACTATTCCTCTTTCCTTTACTCTGCTTTATCCACTTCCTTATTTCTCTCCCTTATTCTTATCTTCCATTATTCCGCCTCCTTTGGGGGGCTTTACGAAGTGATGACTTATTCCGCAGTATTCCTTCCTGAGTTTGTAAAGAACATCGAGTAGTGTGGGTTCATGATACTATATATGCATATATTGAAATTAATAGCTAATTTGAAATTCATTGCGTAATGTGGGTTCATTTTAAAATATGAATATAAACGCAGATATTGAAAATTGCAAACTATATCCTTCAATACGAATATATATATATATATATATATATGGAAATAAATAATTATGATTCAGATCTATCTTATATGTAATAGGTGTCCTCTAATACTTGCATTCAATAGGATTATATTTGTAAAGTTGAAATTGATAGCTAATTAAATCAAAATTAATAAACAACAACAACAACAACAACAACAACAAAGCCTTTTCCCACAATTAAGTAGGGTCAACCACATGGATTCTTCGCCTCCATTCAGATCTATCTTGGGCCAATCCCGGGCTTATATCCACAAAACTAAGATCCCTTCGTATGATCTCTTTCCAACACTTCTTAAGCCGTCCTCGCCCTCTCTTAGCCGGCTTAAAATTAATAAACTACATATATAAAAAAAATAGCATTATAATAAATTCAATCACTTCTATAATAAATGATTAAATAATATATAAATCTATATTTTTCATTCCACATTTGAAAATCACTTATGCAATATATTTTAAGTAATCATGTATCATATTTGGAGATACACACACAAGTTGATGTATGTATGTACAATATACACACATAGATGTAGCAATACGGATATTCGTTTCAGTAAAATAATGTAACCACATTTGTATCCATATCCTCAAAATATTGAAAAAAATGTGTATGTACCTACAAAAAAAACTCATGTCCATATCGGAATCCATATCCACCAAAATAAAAAAGTCATATCCATGTCCGCCTAAAGTGGATACAATAACAGGCGATATGGATATATCCTTATCGGGTTGCATCGGACTTACTCCGATTATTTGCAAACCAACATATTTAACTAACTTGCAAACATTATTCATTATCCCTCATGTGTCAACTGAAGGGGAATAAAACTTAACTACCTTTATTCCACATTATTCTCATGTATTCCTATTGTTCGAGCCGAACAAAAATATTATCTTACTTCACCTTATCCCCCTACCAAACGGACCCCAAGCATTGAGAGGAGACAAGGTGAACCAAGTTGGATCCGAGAAGTCGTCGATGTGCAAAAACGTGCCTTAAAAGTCAAACACGTAGTTGTTGGTCGACCACCCATGGTGAATGGAATGACATATAAAGTAGCAATGTAAGAATTGTTGGATATGACAGGAAAATATTGTTGTATGTAAAAAAAAGTATAAATAAAACTATATTATACAATGTAATAGAAAAAATATAGATGCATTTATTAATATAGTAAAATTGATATTGGAATCCGTTTTAAAATGAATATAATTACAAACGTCAAGATTTGTAACTCAAATAACTTGGCAATTGATTGCCTCCATTTGCAATGATTATTATAAATCAGATTGAACGGAATCTTCATTTTTTCGTGACTTTGCTTTTGGGGCATATGAAAAATGAACTAAAATGGCAATTATGCAAGGGATAGTGGATCTTGACTACATATATGAAAAATGAACTAAAATGACCATTATACAAGGGAATTGTTGCAAAATTTTTGTTGCATATTGGGTATTGTAGAAATAGAATAATGGCTTGAATTATGAAAGGGTTCATATAGCTCTCTTGTATAAAGAGGAGGTGCTATAAAGGACAAATTACACAATAGAGATGAAAGAAACATAAAATACATAATAAATAAAGATAATATAACTCTCAACACTCCCTGTCAAGATGGAGTATAAAGGTGAATCATGCTCAGCTTGGAACAACATCTCTGAAATGGCTCTCTAACTAGAACCTTGGTGAAAACATTTATTGTTTGTTCCCCTGAGCTGACATGGGAAGTAGGGATAAAGACCTTCTGAATCGTGTCATGATAATAATGACGATTTACCTCAATGTGTTTGGTCCTCTCATGAAAGCTGGCTTGTTGGCAATGAAATGAGCAAACCAGTTATCACATTGCAATTGCATAGGAAGAGGCACATCAACAACTAAGTATGTCAGAATGGATATGATCCACATCATCTCAGTGTTCCCTTGCCTCATGGATTTGCACTTTGACTCAACACTAGAACTAGCAACCACTGCCCACTTCTTGTTTTTCAGTGACAACAAAGAGCTTCCTATGAATACAAAAAATCAGAGGTAGATCATACCTTCGGGGCAATATGTATAGTCTTCATTTGCACATGTTGTGATAGCAAGGGATGTCCCTTTACTAAAAAATCATATAATTAAAGAAGATTTAGACACCTATGGATCAAGTGAACCGCATCCATGTGTATCTTCTTGGCTACTCCACAAACTAGCTAACATTGTTCACAAAAAGGAGATATCATTAGTCAAGAACCGGGGGTACCTGACTCCTCAGCCGACTTTCCAGCATCTCGGGTTGGCTTGGAAATAACCATGTAGAGGAGCTTCCCAACAAGCTCCATGTATATTCGCTTGTCTACCTCCTCTGTATCATCATATATCTTCATGATGGGATAATGGGAGTAGCGACATGTAGCAATCTGCCATGCTTGTCTATGAAAGGAGATCTGTAACATACTTCCTCTAGGTCATCACAAGACCCTGCTGGTTCCTAGCATACTTAACATAATATGCCAAGGCCCTTGTATTTAACCCAAAAATCGGGAGGTCGTGTTAATTCACAAGGCGAATCAACAATCGTTGAGTTGACCTCACACGAAATCCAGATTAAAACAACAATTAACCCACAATAGATAAATCAAGCAACAAAAGTAAATGTACGAAGTTAAAATTTATTATAACTCTACAACAAAGATGTGTATAGGTGCAAGTATGTGCAGAGTGTCAAACACAGGAAGCAAGTAGGTAGATCGGGGCAATCAAGCTCAAATGCGAATGTGATGTATTTGTCTATACAAGTGCTATTTTTGTAGGTTTTTAATCATATATAATTTTTATTTAATTTTTCATTTTATATTTTTATATTTTGATTTTTAATTTTCTGATTTTATATTTTCTTTTTCGATTTTTTTTATATTTTCTTTTTCTTTTAATGAGGATATAAAACTATATAAAGAGTAAATATACAATATAGATAAGAGAGAGGTAGTAATAGGCAAAAATATTCAAAATTCAGGAAATAAAATATTTTTGTTCCGTTTATATTTTTCTAATATTTTTTGTGATTTTTTTGTATTTTTACTAATCTTTATGGTATTTTTAAAGTCAATAATACTCAAAACAGGGAATAAAATAAATAGCCGAAATTAAAATAGAGATGAATAGTATCAAACAGTAACAAAAATTCTCCAAATTAGTTTTAAACTACAGATACTACAATAAAGTAAATTTAGGAACAGAAAACACAATTTTTAGTTTTTTATTGATTTTATGAATTTTTATGAAGGTTTTTTTTATAATTTTTCTATTTTTATGAGTTTTCTTTTATATTTTTAATGGTTTTTAACATGAAGGTAAAAGAACAGAAATAAAGAAAACATGATTTTTTTGGAATTTTTCAAGAATGTTTTATAATTTTTATGTATTTTCTAATGCAAATAGTAAAGAAAATGCATGTTTTTGAATTTTTATAGATAATAAAATGCAACATATATGCAAAATAAAATCTTACATGATAGAGAAATGCAACAGACACACAATGATATTTTTTAGATTTTTTTAGAGATTTATAGATGCATGAAATAAATATAAGAAATAAAAAGAAACTACACTACTAGCAAGGGTATTTTTGTAAATAGTAGAAAAAGGGAGGGTCAAAGTGTAATTTTCCCACAAAATATACAACATATGCAAAAAGTTATTAGACCAATTAGAAAGCACTAAAAACCCAGGGTTATATATAAAAATGCCAAGTATCAGTGGAGAACCACGTGCACACCTAGCACAGACCTGTATGTAATTAACAAAAACCTGAAGGGCTAGTATGCAAAATTACCAAAAAGATATAATGTTACAAAATAATTTTTGGACTGTTTTGAAATACAAAAAGGTCTGAGGGCCTGGCCGTAAAATCGACACCTCACATGAAGCGTCAGGTGAGGTGACGTGGCTAGGACTGGAATGTAATTATAAAATGTACGGGGGCTATTCTGCAAATATTACGAAACTTAAATAACCGCGGAGGAATGTTTAAGTTTTAATATTTAAATACAAAAATAGGTAGGGAGAACGATGCAAAATACCCAAGGCCTAGCAGTCGAACGGATGAGCCTCCTTCACTTGACACGTGGGGGCACAAGGAGGCTTGATGATGCTTCGACTTCGACAGCCCGTATTAGATGATACTTGGGGATCCGATGGCTGGTGGCAGGCGCGATCAAGTGGCCACAGAGGCCCTTGGAAAAGCAGGCCGAATCTGATGGCTGGAAGGTGACCGCGATGAACAAGGGAGCGAGCCGACGAAGATGAACTTCCTCGACCTCCATCTCTCTCCTCCGACGACGGTTGAAGCTTAATCGTGGCTGAAACAACTCCTAGCATGGTCCTCTGTATGGTGGCAGCTCTAAAAATCTCCAGCGGTAGCCGGACGACGTGCACGAGGGTGGAGGATCTGGGGGGCTCCAGGTATCGCGACGAATCCTAAAAACAAGCCCCAGGTCTTTTAGTCACTCGTGAACCTGCAAAAAGATGTTAAGGGGATAGCGGGCAAACTGCCGCGACCACCCTTGGACGAAAGGCGACGGGGATGGAAAGATGGAGGCTCGCCGGAGCAAACTCCGGCGAGGTGGTGGCGTGGTGATCGGTTCACGGAGTAAAGCGAAATGAAAGGCGCTAGTCGATTCCTATGGCTACGTTGAAACGAAAAATGCAAGAAAGGCAAAGGGAAAATAGACCTCAAAGGCTGGTTCGCCTGAGATAGGGTACCTCACGACTGCTGGCCGGAGATGGGTTGGAACACGCCCTCGACCCTCGCCTGAGCTTCCCTCGCTGGCTGGAGGAGGTCTGTCACACCTCCGGTCCGGAGCACGATGACAAGGACGTCAGACTGGGGTCAAAGGGGTTCAAAGAGAAATGGGAAGCTTGGGTGGTTTATGTACAAATGGTCCGAAGGGGCTCGAAGATCGAGGAGTAGCGATCGATTCCGTGACTCAATCCCCAAGAAGAACGTAGGGCGTGTATCACGGATCCATGGGGATAAACTAGGGATGAGCATTGTGCTGGGCCGGCCCAGCCCAGCCCGAAGCCCAGCCCAAAAAGCCCGGCCCGACCCAAGCCCAAACGAACTTTGGGCCGGGCTTGGGCCTAACTTTTAGGCCCGAAAAATTTTTGGGCCGGGCTCGGGCTTGGCTTGTCCCAGCCCGACCCGGCCTACGGGCCCGACCTGAAGAGGGTCCGAACCCTTCCCATATCCTACATGTATGGAAACTCTCACCTGTCATGCACACTCTGTTCATGTATCCTATCTTCATACAATGTTTATAAATCAAGAAAGTCACGTGTGGGACATATGAGTTGATGATTATTGTATTTTATTTCAGAACTAATTTTTCTTAATTAGTCTATGTCTTAGATTCTGGTGGTTATTCTTGAGTTTTTAGTGTTTAGTTTTTTTATTATAATATTTTCTATTATTGAACCTTTACCCAATACGAGCATTATGCCCATTTTTTAACATGTAATGCCTGATGCACCTGTTGTTGTTAACTGTGTAAACGTGGTTCACTCTTTCAATTTCTGTAATGAGAGACGTTTATGGTATATAACATTGAGTGGACTTGTATAAAATGAGAAATCATCTCTGGTAGAATTGAGTTTTAGTTGTTTCACAAGTATGGCATATGTTTTAAACCATTTTAGTTCGTCTAACTTTAATTGAGATTGACTTTAAACACAAACTCAAAGTTAATAATATATAATGGGTTAAGATGGGCCGGCCCATAGGAATTGGGCCGGGCCTGGGCTTGAGCCAAACCAAAAAAATTTTGCGGGCCTAGGCCCGACCCAAGGCCCGAAGTTTTTAAGTGGGCTTGGGCCTGGACCCTTCAGGGCCCGGCCCAGCCCGACCCATGCTCATCCCTAGGATAAACAATGCAGAAGGAAGCATCACGAAAGGATGAAAGAGCCGACCTCGATAAATCTGCAAACATTGTGAAAAAACCAAAGTCTGACACAACAACAGGTGTGCGTCAGAGAGTTGACCCGCGGTCAACTATCGGACCCTCCTAGTTGGTCCACGGGGACCAACAAGGAAAAACCTGCAGAAAAAGAATTGTTAAATCAATTAAAAATAATAAATGATTTAATTAATTTTAGGTTATAAATGAAAATTTTTTATTATTTTATAAACTATTTTATTATTATTTTTATTTTTTTCGAGGTTTAAAATTACGAGTTTCCTTTTATGGGTCATATACAGGTACATTCATATATATATATATATATACATATTTTAATATTTTATTTTTATTTTGTATATTTCTTTTTATTATTTTTGTTTATCATTTTATAAATTTATAACTCAATTTTATAAACTTAAATATATTTTTATTTTATTTTTTTGATGTATTATGTACAATTGATATAGGTATTGATTCTATAGGTATTGATATAGGTATTACACCTATGTATTGTATACAAGTATTTTATGTTTTCTTGAACATTTTATTCCTATTTTAATATACACATATATTATAAATAATATTTACAAAATTATAAAATATAAATTTATGAAAATAATGAATAATAAATACAATGAATATTTTAATTGCTACAAGTATATAAGAGGGGTCCAAAACTCAACTTTCAAACCGTAACTTAAAAAAATATGAAAGACCTTCATTAAATAGCTTATTAAAATTTATATACAATTAAAGTGATTTTGATACATTTTAAGTTTTTATTTGAGAAATACATGTCTGGGAAGTTGGGATTTTGGAAACGTATTCTGAGTATATTTTGTACGCTGTGTATTATTTTTATATGAAATCAATTTTGTATTTTTATATATTTAATTATCTACAATTTTTACGTTCAAAGTTTATTTATTTGAGGTATAAGAAGTGGAACTAAAAATAGGTCCCAAAAATGAATAAAGAATGAATTAAATAAAAGGGATCGTTATTGTATTTTGGCCCTTATCTCCCCCTACTTTATTCCTTGTCGACCTAGTCATCGAGATGCCTAGGTCTCGGGGTTTCGAGTCATAAAATATTTACAATATTTTATTCTTTTTCTTTTATTTTCTTTATTCTATAATTTTGGCTTTAAAAACCGTATTTTGTATACTATTTACACAATGATGCATGAATGCTAAAATGCCTAAATTAAGCCTATTTACACGTATTTACTAGGGTTTTTAAAGTCAGGATGATAGAATAAAGATGATGAAATGAAGATTCATCACCTTGATGATAAATAGTTGTCCAAGGAACTCTTTAGACGTACTAAGTACACCATCTCCTGTAACAATGATATCGTCAATATAGATTGGAATGATAATGGTACCTATCAGAGTCCTCTTAACAAATAATGAATGATCTACAGTCGATATTGTGAAGGCTTGTTGCTTTATCAAGACAAAGAGTTTATGGAACCATTCTATGGAATCTTCTAAAGGCCATATAGCCTTATGAATTATGTATACCTTCTGACACTCCCCCTCAACAACAAACCCATGTGGTAGTTGCATATAGATTTTCTCTTACAAATCACCATACAGAAAAGTATTCTTCACATCCAATTGAGACAAGGACCATTCTTGCATCATTGCAACTAAAAGGAGGATTCGTGGTGTAGAATGGCCTGCCATTGGAGAGAACTAGTCCTAATAGTACACTCCATAAGTCTAGGTGAACCCACGAGCCATAGGCCTAGCCTTGTGATCAATACGACCATCTGCACCAAGCTTCACTATAAACAAAAATTTGTAGCCAACCACAGATGCCCATGTAGAGGTAATAAAAAAGCTCCTGTGCCACGGGACTGGAGCATTGTCGTCTCCACCTCTATAGCAAGATGCCACAGACTATCTCGCATAGCCTCCTAATGTGTTTGTGAGATCTCCATAGCTGAGAGACCCATGACAAGCCTCTTGAAATATGTTGAAAGACACCCCAAAGAAATATGTGCAATGAGAGGCTACGTAGAATATATACGCATTCACTTTAGAAGGGCAATGAGTTGATCCTGATTCTTTGATTGATATCTAACCTGAGGTGCTATCTACTCAACTTGTAGAGTGGCATGTGGTACAAACAAATCACCAGTGCCATCAGTGGAATCCAAGTGTAGAAAACTTACATGGGGAGTGATAAATGATGGGAAAGGCACATGAGCAGGATTGACAGTTGGTAGGCGAATATAAAAAGTAAGACAAATAATGAGCCATAGGAGTAGGTGTATGCACCAAAGGAGGTCGTGGAGGCATAGGAACAATCAAGGGCGGAGGTGGTGTCATAGGATGAACCAAGGGTGGCATAAGAGGAGGGATGTAAACCTCCTCACCATACTCAGAAAGAGTCATTCTATCACCTGAAAGAGAAAAATACATGACTGACTCAACGAAGGTGGCATCAACACTCATGTAGTACTTATGTCTAATTGGATCAAAGCAACGATACCCCTTCCGAATCCAAGAGTATCCCACAAAGACATATTTGATAGCTCTGGGAGAGAGTTTGTCATGATCAAGAGTCATATCGTGAACAAAAGCCACTGAGCCAAAAGCACAAGGTATTTGAGAAAAAAAGGTCCATATTGTGAAACATAATAAAAAAGTAACTTTTTCTCTCAATACAGAGGATCACATCTGGTTGACCAAATAACAAGTATTAAGAACCGCATTACCCAATAAAGAGTGGGGAGCACCTATCTAAATAAGAAGGGTCCTGGTAATATGAGGTCTAGTGTATAATGCCAAGGGACCTAAAGAATTGAGAAAGCTGTCTAGTGTAAAACTCCTAAGGTTTTGTTAGAATGTACTTAATTGTAGTAGACAAAATATACTTTATTTCATGAATAAAAGATTGGATAATAGAACTATCCTCATGTTTATTTTACAAAAGAAAACCCTATGAAAGTCTAGAAAAAATCATGAACTGCTACAATATAAAACTTGTGACTTGAATATCAAAATACACCAGCTCAAATAAGATATTACTAATATGACTCTGACAAGCAAGGAAAGTAAACCAGTGATGCTTTCCAAGTTGGCAAGCCTCAAATGAAAAATGGACCGAGAAGATATCTAATGAAGGACATGACACATCTTCTACAAAAGAAGGTGACCACGTTGAATATGCCACATGTACGAAGATATCGATCTAGTGGGAATGAAAGATGCACAAGCATATGAAGAGTAAACTAGTATGTAGAAATCCCCTTGCTCATGGCCACATCCAATCACCCTACACATGAGTATGCCCTAAAATACAAGAGAAGAGTGGTCAAATATGGCACAATGATGCAAATATTTTGTGGTTTGACTAGTAGATAATAAAATTACAGAAATCTAAGTGCATAAAGCACATTTTACAATTGCATAGAGATTATCAGCCAAATCTCCTCTTGTCTTGTAATAGGAGAATATCTCCAATATGCAATAACAATTGATATGCTAGGATGGACTAACCTCGAGGAAGAGAATTGAGCTCTGTCTCTATAGAGGTGATGAGAAGTGCCAGAATCCATTATCCACTCAGAGATATCTGCCTTGTGACAACTAGAAAGAGTATATGTTATACTTGACACACTAGCAGAGGCTGAGGCAACACTGTCAGATGAGCCCAAAAGAGCACTAGAGGGTCCAACATCATGAGTCACGATATCCCTCAAATGGGAGACTAGATCATAAAACTTCTGCTTAGAAGAACTAGTGGGAGTTGTAGGGGTCTCAACTAACTCTACGACATGGGTAGATATTGGATAACCATGTTTCTGATAGTAGGTGTCCATGGAGAGACTAAAACGGTAGCAGCTTGTGTCCAACAAATTGAGATGTTCTTCCTCTACCGTGAAATATGTATTGAATCGGGTTTTTCACGGGTCTAAAGTACGTCTCACACAAGGCGAAGACGCAGTCGTTGTGGCGACCCGCAAGAAATCCAGATTCAAACAACAATTAACCCACAACAAAGATCAAACAATGAAAAGCGATGCGGAGTTAAAATTTATTATAACTCTACAACAAATATGTGTATAGGTGTAAGTATGTGTAGAGTGCCGCACACAGGAACAAACAGGTAGATCGGGGCAATCGAGCTTAAAAATGAATGCGAACAAGTGTCTATAAGCGTGCTATATTTTTGTGGATTTTTAATTTTATATTATTTATTTTTTTGATTTTATATTTTTATATTTTGATTTTTAATTTACTGATTTTGTATTTTCTTTTTATATTTTATATTTAAATATTTTCTTTTTCTTTGAATGAGGATATAAACTATAATAAGGATATAAACTATATAGGATTTATATATACAAGAGAGATGATGGAGAGAAAAAAAGTGGTAAAAATATTCAAAACATAGGAAATAAAGTCTTTTTGGGATTTTTATATTTTCTAATATTTTTGTGATTTTACTGTATGTTTTTCTATTTTTTGGTATTTTTAAAAAATCACAAATACTGAAAACAATGAACAAAAATAATAGCCAAAATTAAAATGGAGACGAAATATATCAAACAGTGTCAAAAATTTCCAAACTAATTTAAAACCCATACTGGCTGAAAGTAAATGCAACTAGTCGTAAGAATTCGGGCCGGTCTTTAAGAAAATTTTCGACACCTAACAGTTCGTTAAGTCTTTTACAAGATTGAATTTATCATGAATTAAAATTTAAAAGATAATTGGCCAAACTCTTATGGCCATCACTGTGTGAGTTGGTGAAACTGGGGTTTGAATTGTCTTTGCATTGGTGTACATGAACCAACTCGAATATAAAAAACCGTACACTTGTGCCATCGCCCACCTTGATTTAAAAATTAGCGTATCTTCTATTGAATATCTCATATAATTGAACATCTTTAACTGAGATCCATTGTGACAACTCATCCACTTTGAAAATAATAGGACATTTCTCCAAGTACCCATCAGATTATTACTTTGAAAATGAATTCATCTCGATCAAATATCAATCTTCTAAACCATCTTCCTCCAAACATCCTCGAACATTTGTGGGTAACTCTGACCCTCAGATGAATCCAACCTACTGTATAAATTCCAATTCATGTTACTCTGATCATCCGATTGAATTCTCCACTTCTTCATATTACCCACCTCCCCAACCCTGCTCTACACATGATCAGACTTCATACTCAGCTAACTCATCTAATTCCCGAGTTCTCGTCGAACCATTTGCAGATCGAACCACTTTTTGGACCAATAATAGACCGAGACAACGGTCCCAACTGACTCCATTCTTTCCTCACCATACTATTGGGACAAGATAACAATTCATAGAACCACATCCAGACTGGACCTTAGGGAATAATATGATGGACCAATCAAATCAAATGGAGACGCCTGCACATCCTGATCATACACATTGGATTGGCTCTATTGACCAACCCGAACAACCTGCACATACAAAGGACTTGGCTGATGGTATCGACACACATGGACCCTGTATGATTCCATGATACGAGGATTTGACAAATCATGACCATGGAAATGGACTCTACTCAATCCAATATTACATGCCTAAGTCACAATATGTTGAGTATGAAACCACAAGTTCTCAGTATCTAATTAAACAAATTGCTCCCATGATTGATCATGAAAAGTTTTGGAAGATGAAATTTCGAGGATTTTTAAGAGATATGAATCAATTGAGGATAAATTTAGAAGTTTCATCGATTGACTGATTTCATTTTATGCTGGCTCGAGTAAGGAAATGGAGACTGAAAGAATTGGATCGCATGTTGAAAATCCATAGGACACACAGATATTCACAAATATTGTGTACCCTATGGATGGCTCTGTCCTGACACATCCCCCCACCCCAGCTATGGAGATTGACATATCTACACACCACACCGAAAAGACAAAAAATTGTAAATTTTAAAAACACCAAAAACATTTGAAAAAAATAGAAAAAACCATAGAAATTGAAAGTGGAGAGGATTTGAGGAATCTGGATCCTACTCTAATGGAAGCACTACGTAAAAAGATAATTTTTGAACTTCCCTTGATACAGGACATTGGACACTTTCCTACCCTAGAAAGATTTATAAAGAGTAAATTAATGCCAAAAAAGTCGGGTAGGAAGAGAACAAGAACTGAAAGACATATCTTGTCAATGGTCACCTCATTGGTGATGAGGAGAAAAATCAAGAGCTGCGGAGTGAAAGCAGTTGCCTAGATTTGACTGTGGAATCAAAGACACAACATTCACCCTTGCTCGAATCGATGCCGACTCATCAATTAATATCATCCCGACCTCCATATTTGACAAGCTTAAATTTGGACCAATCAAGAAATCAAGAGAGATCATTCATCTGACTGATCGATCGATGAAGTGGTCAAGAGGAACCATTTCAGTCATCATTACATTCCAATGTGCTCCACTCAAGGTGGACTTCACGATCATTGATTTGAGCATCACTGAGAATTCATCCAGTCTCCAATAATTCTTGGAAAGCCATTCTTAGCCTTGGCTAAGGCAACTATTGAATGCAAGACTCATGAAATTAATTTCACAGCATTGGGAGCACTTTTAGGTCAACTAGTCTTTGAGAAATCACACGTAGTCATCTTTCATGCTTACCTGCAGTCGTCTCCATCGTCTACTATAAAGCTGAGCCCTAGTCCCACTCAAGCTTATATATATGTCTCCCCTTGTTCATTGCTCGCTTCGACTAGAGTTCTAGCTCCCTTTTTCTCCTCTTTCTTTCTACGGTTCAAAACTCAACTCGACTTCGCCTATCGTCCGCAATTATATAAAAGAGCCCGGATTTGCCGCCTTTGCGCGAGGGCGGAAAAGAAGAAGGTGGTTTCACCCTCTTTCAAGAAGAAAGGTAGCCGCCGCCCTTTGGGGATGGGTACGCGTGGGAACAGAACTAGTGTAACCTCGTGACACAAAAGAAGAGTGGGTATGTGGGCTTCTTTCACAGAAGGATCCCGGGAAAAACGATTGCCAGAAAGGACAGATCTCAACAGACTCAGTGAACGAAGCTAGGTCTGTAGCCGGGAAGAACTGGGGCCGTGGTGGCAGGACCACTAGGGGATTGGCTCCGGGTGTAGGTAGGGTCGACATCTGCAAGGGTCATGCAAATACATAGGCCCCTTCCCTAAACAATCGTAACCGTCAAGCGGTAGACGAGCCCTACCCCACTACCACAACTGTGATAACGGCTGTTGAGCATACCATTGGTTCAGAGACTCATCTCATCCTTCCATTCCCTGCTGCTTTCACCTCTACCACTATCATGACAAATCCTACAGAAGATCACCAAATACAATACATGTTATATGATGACGAGGAAACACGAGCATGGGCTTACCCTGAATTGGACAAGATCTTCTCTGGCCACCTTTATCAACTCAATCTGACATGGGAACTCACCAATGACATGCCAATTGAGAACACATATGCAGGACATCTGCTGACCACGGAAGAATACTACAATGGTTATTCATCTAATGAGGACCTAATTGTCAACACATCACAGACAAAAATGACCAAACTGACCCTTCCTGATAAATAAACTAAGAAAGTCGCCTTTGACATTCCCGAAAAGGATTCTTCTGATAATTCCTCATCAAGGCCGGCCAAGGTAATCTACATGAGTGAACTCAGTTCGGTGGCTCTAAATCCTTATCTGAGAAAGTAGCCAAATATCAACCCCCGTTGGACTATTCCTTCTCCTCACTATTATTAGTCCGGAGCCGATTCTCCTAGCCTCATCAGATATATCATAATTATTTCTTATGAGCAGACTGAGACTGATGCTTCAGAGTATTCATCATCCGAGGATGAATTACTTGACCCCAAGACTGAGAAAATTCTGAAAAAACAACTTAAGAACAAAAATATTTGGAGTGCCTCCACCTTCCAGTACCATTCCTCAGAGGATAACTCCGACTATGATTTGGTATCATCTGATTCATACGCTTCATCTATTCTATAGCAAGATTTTCCTAAACTAACTCCGACAATAGTTGGGAATCATCGGCTTCATCTTCTTCATATCATTACGATCTCCCACCACATGCTCACAAAAAGATCTGTCAAAAACCTCCTTAGTCATCACCAACACTCCCTCCTAACCCCATTGGTTACCTTGTACATCTTCTTACTCTACTTAGGCCAAGGCCTAAGTATAGGGGGGGGACCGATGTCAAATGTATATACCACTCTCCTCATCCAATCCCTCTCTCTATCACACCATTTCCACCCCACTTCTACCATTATCTACCTCCTCTTTGCTCTTTTTTTACTTAGATTGTTCACAACCTAAGTATAGGGGGGTGGTTCAACTTCTATTTTTTTGTGATTCTTTTTCACTCTCTTACCCTTAGCCCGAGCTATGTCTTCTCTGCACTTCTTATGCTTTGAGGACATAACACTCGCTAAGTATAGGGGGTGTGTATATATACTATGTATATATTTTACCCATAGCTCGTACTTTCTCATAAGTCTATATGTATTTACCGGGTGGGTAATCTAATCAAGAAAACAAAAGAAAACAAAAAAATAAGTTTTGCAACTAACACTGTTTGTGTCCAAGTGTATGCAACCAAACTTCTGAAAATGGATTCTTATTCATTTTTGCAAAAAAAAGCCAACAAAAATTCTTGCAAAAAAAGAAGGTCTAAAAATTCTACATTTAAAAAATTCAAAAAATTCAAAAAAAGTGTTTGCATTTCATGCAGGTTTATCGACTATGCCCCGAATATTTAGTTGCGGTAGCGAAGCAAGAGGCTAAGAAAAGCGGATTCCAGGCTTCCGGCCTGATGTTAGATAGTAGTATTTCTTCGTGGAGACTCGATCGTATGGATATGTAAAATACAGGATTTCCAATCCTAGCAGGAAAAGGAAGTTTGCTCGCTGCTCACGTTTGATACCTGCTTTTCGGGCCCAGCCGTCAGGCCTCAACCAAAAACAAGCGTTGATGGGATTTGAGTTGAAGAGCTGACGAAGAAGAGCTCTTGAGGAAGCTGCCGGAAAGCTACGTGACTGGCCCCTCTCCTTCCCAGGGGGGTCAGAGGGGGGAGGCAATTTTTCAAGTCCAAAAATTTAATATCTGTGAAAAGTCCTTGGGTTCTGAACCGACTTATGAGAAGAAACAGAGAGTGGTCTGGACTTGACCTTAATCCACCTAATTTTCAAAGGAACCTCACCGAGAAATAGGATTTTAGAAGCTTCAGGACTATGACTTAATTCTTTGAGTTCCACCTGACAATGTGCAGCATTTGACTCTTAGTGTCTATCCTCACCTCTTCATCCTGGGTATGACTCTGGAACAGGGAATTAATTTGTACTCTCACACTATGCACTTAGCTCAACTAAGATGTGGTATTGGAAAATTGTGTGAGTTTCTTTTCTGGTAGCATGGACATCTAAAGAATAAAGTACGGGTTGAAATAAAGCTTCATAAAAGGGATGAAAGGCTGGGCATAATTTTTTTAAGACCCCAAAATATGTATGGAAAAAAGATTCCACATTCTCTCACCTTTGCCGATCCACCAACCACGTAGCCTAATCTTCCTCTAACCACTTCTACGCAACCTCCTCGACCTCCATCTTTTTGACACCTTGTAATGGGTGTCATAAACCATTAGGCTACATGTCCCCCACAACAACAGAGCCTCCATTCCACTTTCATTAGCATCCCAAGAGATTTTCCTAGTTGTTTTCCATGTTCCTAACACTTGTAGGAGGAGAGCATATGTTGATTGGTTGGAATCATTATGGAGCTCCGTTAGAGCTCATCTTCTCTGGCATCGTTGCACTGATAAAACACTTCAACCTTCTTCAGCTCCAATCTTAACCTCCAGTATCTTTGTGAGGGGATGCCGAAGCTTTACCAAACTCTAGACATGATGCAGGACAACGAGAATAACAGCAACAGTTGATCGGAGCTCTACTAGGGCGCCACCTTACGTGAAGTGATGAATCTCAGATTCATCACTCTAAAAGTAATTAATTAATATCATATCCTCCAAATTCATCTGCATTTTATCTATTATTCAATATAATTAGCATTCATGCATATATAAATAATAACTACATTTTATCACTCACAAATGCATAAAATAAGGAGCAAAAAATCCCAACCCAATTGTTCTATAAAATAGACTAATTCCGAGATTTTTAACTAATTCTTGATAACTCCAAATGACTGAAACAAATCCCCATTATGTATATATTACTAACAAGAATAAATAAAAAATGCAAAAAAATCACGAACATAAATAAGTGGACCATAAACTCAAACCCTAATTTCAGGACATACGGAGTAAAATGCTGATATCTTCCTCATATATGTCCGATTTAATCCTACTCACTTTTAAACTAATGTACATTTAAATATCTTCAAAGCATGACTAAGTTCAAGTGAATCGAAGCTCAGATGTGAAAGTTGGGTTTTGGGCCACTTTTGTACATTGTATATTTTAGCAGATTTTGACCAATTATTTTATGTACATAATCAGGTCATGTTATTTTATTATTTTTGATATATTTTTTGATAAAAAGTTTTGTTAAAATGCATAAAAATCCAGATCTGAAATGAGCTTGAAATCAAGAAATTAAGTGAGTCTAAGTGTTCATTGATAGTTTGTATAAAACTTGTCGTTTTCATCATTTATTTTATTTCTTCATTTTCCTAATTAATAAAAATCTAAAAAATTAGAGTAATGTGTCGATATTTTTATTTGATTTTATCGTATTTTTCCTGATTTTTATCTTATTTAAAAATGAAATAAAAATTATAAAATCCCCAAAAGCTGATTTTATATATACATAGAAAACCCCTAAAAATTTCATTTTGTGCAAATGATTGATTTTGGTTTTGCTTTCTTCATGAAAGTTGTAGATCTCACCAAGACAAGCAACTTTCATGAAGAAATTTTTCAATCCGATGTTTTCTGCTTATCATAGATTTTTCTTTGTATTTTATTTTCAAAAATTTCTGGGGCTGACATGTGGTAGCTCCTGGAGCCGTCACGTGTCACCCTTTTTGGGATTTATATATTTCATTTATTTTAAAAAATAAAAAAATAAAAATAAAAAAGCGATGCACCACCTGCATTCCTCCTCCATTGAGCCACTTCCACTATCGATGACAGAGAAAGGATCAGGAACAAGAACTCACTCCGGCGGTGAGATGATCAGAGTGCAGTTCCCCCGCCTAGTCCTCACCTCCTATGTTCCTCCACCGTTGAGCCATTTCCACCGTCGCATGCACCACTCCATCTTGCCACCACCGCACCATCGACATCAACGCATCAGAGGAGTTCCATTGTATCTTCTTCATAGAATTTATCAAGTTATGACTCATTTTCCACCTTCAACCCACATCGAAGCCACCATAGACCTCCAACCGTGGGCCATGCTCCTCCATCGTCCGCGAGAGACGTCCGATCCTCTGCCCTTCGACTCTAGCAGAGCTTCATTGACCCCCAACTCTACATCGCCTCTCCACTTGCTCCAGCCCCTCCATCGAGAATGAAGCCTGCGACCACCTCACGTGCTCTACGAATCCTCTACTGCTGACCACTAGAGCTCTGCCCCTAGCTAAGGTCCCTCCGCCACCTTGCGAGTGGCCCTTCATCGGCCTCCACCTGAAAGAATTAACCTCGACGTGTCATCGCTCCCTCCTCCTCTGTTGTGCATCACCGGGCATGAGGCCCGAGACCCCCACGCATGTGAGGAGCACACACGTTGAAGGAGCTTGCACAAAAACCCCGAGAGGTCTGCTTAATTGTACAACAAACCTGCCAACCAGAGGCCACGTGCTTGAAAATTTACATGCAAGCCCTCTTTAGATTGGTAATTCCACTTCAGTCCTTGACTACATTTTTATTTATTTTATATTCTCTCATATTAAAAATAGAGCCCCATATTTATTCTATAATTTGAACCTCATTGTTGCATCATTTAATTACTAAAAATATGCATTGTGTTCTTCAATTAATTCTCCACAATGTGGCATGCTTGTGATATTTTTATGATCCGTGGTTAATAAATAATAATATTATTACAGAACATGCAAACTTTACCTAATCTGAGCTTAGAAATTCGTAATTAATTACTCATAATTCCAAAATTTCCCAAAAAATCATGGATAATAGAATTAATTGTATTTACCATCATCCCAAGAATAATTACATTTGTATACATATTGCTCTATAAAAATTATTTTGAGTATTTCACTAATTAATTTTTATTGGTATTAAATTCAATATTTTTAGGGTTTAGTATTTTTCTGAGATATATTACCTAGTGATATAAGTTAGATAATTTTCTTTCCTAAAAATAAGTATATTTAATATCTATTATGATTAGTTATTGAACATTACACTATTTACATTCATAAATTCATTATTTATTCATCTTGCACGCAAAAATTCCAGAAAACTTATAGTGCATTTATTTCATCATTATTTACCACTCGACCAAATTTCATAATTTTTAAACATTGTTTGACTGATATTTATTTCCTAGTCCTTAAAATCGATCGTGATTGCATTTTGCATTCCGAAATTGCATTAAAAATATCGAAAAAATACCGCCTCGAAAACTACACATGAAATTTGATAGACATTAATCTAGGTTATTACTTTGCCTCCTTGAGTTTGACCCTATAACTTGCCCAAATAAAACAAACATAAAATCACTCGAATTAATTGAATTACATATTTAAGTGATTATTCCTTGATTGATTTTGATTACTCGTCTACATAAAAATGACACAAAATTATTTTCGCATCCTTAATTCACACAAATTAACCAAGGGTTATTTGGACTCGTCACGGAGGAAGAGGAAGAACTCAACAAAAAAATTGCCATTGGATTGGATAATACTAATCTGATCTGGCAACCACGATCTCCTACAAGCTTCGAACCCAAAGCAATGCTTTAACCCTCCCCATAGGGTGCTCGAGCTTAGGCACGAGCCTCCAGAGCATGCCACGTTGCCCGAGGCTAGTCGCCCACCCAAGCTTAGCACCCCACATGAGTTAAATCACATGATGGGATAAGTTACGACACTTGGGCCCAACATTTCACTAATTCTAGATAGGTCTAGCGTGTGCAAAGCACATGATGCTTAGGAAATTTGTAGATAAATCCTGCTGATTTATTATATTTGCATTTATATCCTTGCATGTGGTTAATTTGTACTTTTGCCATAGCGGCTTGTAAATATTGCATTTCAATTTTTTGGACCTTTTTATTAAGTATTTTGTGTGTGTTTTTTAAAATTATGCCATTGGCTTGATGTATTAATAACTTTTGCATCCTTTATCTAAATTCAATGAAATTAATGGCATTTTAAAGATCTTTTCATTATCTTTAATGCAATATATCTATGTTAAGTGTTACTAAAAAATAAATTAAAACTCAGAGACAATGTTTTCCTTAAATTGTGAATAACTGAGCCTTGCTTCTTCTATTAATTAGGTTAATATGTCCTTGAGCTCCAAATATGCTTCCATTAATTATTGCTTGATCAAGAACCTTATTTAGTTGACATCGATCAATAAGTCCTGAATTCTTGTGGCTTTAAGGATATAATTGAGTTAAGTGATTAAGGACCATGGTAAGTGATACATTACTTTAACATTGGATTACTAATCTTTGTGAATACGGTGCAACTTACATGAATGGATATTTGTATCATTAAATCGGATCACTCATTAAATCGACAGCTTAATAGTGATATTTGTATATCAACGTATGTCTTGTGATGTGTTTATGTTCATGATCAGTTTGTAGTATTTCTTATGATGTGTTTACATTCATGATCATTATGTAGCATAACACAACCAGATTGAAAAATCGCATAAAAATCATGCATGCATTTTGTGTTGCATAATTATTGCATATATGTATTTCTTGACCTAGGTGGCTTCGTAGAGTAGCTAATCATCCTGATTAGGACCTGATTATATACCCTAATCAACAATATCTCTGTATTCGATCATGGACTTCTCCAAGAGAAATTAGATCGAGCGAATCCTCCTGGAGATTTTCCTTCAGTCTCCGATAGATCCATTTTTTATTGTAGTACAACCAACCTAGTTTAGAGTAGTTGTTTTAGGGTTATTACGAGCGTAATGCCATTACTGAAGAACATGCTTACAATTCAGGTACTATCGTACAAGGTATCATTACTATTCTTGGTCTTTCAATATATGACTTGTTTGATTCTGATGCTTCACATTCAATCTTGGCTCGATGTCAATTATACACTTTGGAGAAGATTCTGATAGAAGTATAAAACTCTTATCTGATTAAGGGACCAAGAGGTCAAGTATTTATAATTCAAGATATCTTAAATGATTGGAGTGGTGCAATTGTAGGATATCAATTACTTGCTTATCTGTTGCTTACTCAAATGAAAGATTTTGACCTAATCCTTGGGATGAACTTGCTGGAAAGGTATCATGCATGCTTTAACTGTTTCCAGAAGATAGTAACCTTTTGCCTTCCAAACTCCGTAAAATTATAATTCATTGGAAATACTTATGAGAAAGTGTTACATATCTCCACTCTGAAAGTACAATGATTGTTGCTACATGGGTGCCAAGGCTATTTAGCCTACTGATAAATATATGATTTATTATCATTATTTTCATTTATTATCTCTACAACTTAAATAATTCTATTCAACTAATAATTAATCAACTCAAATCAAATTAACTAATAACACCTTGTAAGTAATTAACAATAATTATTGTACATAAATAAATCTATTATTGTGTCTATTATTTTATATATTTTTTCTCATTAACAATCAAATAAAAATTAATTTAACATTGTATTAATATAGTATACTATTCATAAATCAAAAATATAAATAAGAAAAGAAATAAAATTAAGAGTTTTAATTCAATAAGGTAGCCAAAGAGATGCTAGGTGAGTCATAGGGAGGAGCTCCATGTCAAAAGGAAGCTTGGTGGTGGAGTGAAGGGGTGCAAGAGAAGCTAAAAATAAAAAGAGTTTGCTTTAACGCTATGTCTAAGGATAGAACAGAGGAAACTGTCACAAACTACAAAATAGCGAAGAAGGAAGCGAAGAAGGCCGTAAGCGAAGCTAAGTCAAATGCTTATGAAGTTTTGTATAAAAATCTCGACTCTAAGGAGGACAGAAGGATATATTCAGGTTGGCCAAAGCAAGAGAAAGAAAAACCAAAGACCTTTCTCAAGTGAGATGCATTAAGGACGAGGAAGGTCATGTGCTTGTTACTCAGAAGGATATAAAGACTAAATGGGAGCATTACTTCCATAAACTTTTCATTGGGGAAGGAAATAGAGATATCACTTTGGGTGATCTAGCTTGTAGTGAAAGTTACTTGAACCGTGCATGTTATAGACGGATACAAAGAACGGAAGTAGATGAGGCTTTGAAGGTTATGAGACCTGGCAAAGGTGTAGGACCGGATGACATCCCTGTAGAAGTATGGAGAGTTTTAGGTGAGCGTTGTTTGACTTGGCTTACGAATCTATTCAATGTTATTTGGCGAAGCAAGAAAATGTCTGAAGATTGTAGAAGTATCGTGGTGCCTCTTTATAAGAATAAAGGAGACATTCAAAATTGCTCAAATTATAGAGGTATCAAGCTGATGTGTCACACTATGAAAATTTGGGAACGTGTGATCGAAAGAAGGTTGAGGCAAATTTCCAATGTAAAAGAAAACCAATTCGGATTCATGTCAGGTCGCTCAATGACTGAAGCCATCCATTTGCTGAGGAGAACAATGAAGATTTATAGAGCTAAAAGGAAGAACCTCCACATGACCTCTATTGATTTGGAGAAGGCTTATGATTCTATCCCACAAGAGATATTATGGAGAGTGTTGGAGAAGAGACAAATACCTGTCCTATACATTAACCTCATAAAGGACATGTATGATAGGGCTTTATCTTGTGTAAGGATCCCGTGTGGGAAGATTGGATATTTTGACATCAACATTGGTTTACATCAAGGTTATGCTTTGAGTCTATTTCTTTTTACTTTGATTATGGACGAGTTGACCAGTCACATTCAGGATGAGTTACCTTGGTGTATGTTATTTGCTGATGATATTGTGTTAATTAACGAGACTAGAGATGGAGTAAATGAGAAGCCTGAGGTTTGGAGACATGAGTTGGAGACTAAAGGATTTCGTATAAGTACGACTAAGACGGAATATATGGAGTGCACCTTTGATGGAAGCAATGGTGAAGGAATCGAGGTGAAGATTGGTGATGATAACATTCAGAAGAGAGATTCCTTTAGATATCTGGGATCTATTCTGCAACATGAGGGGAAATTGATGGAGATGTTACTAATAGAATAAATGCAGGCTGGCTAAAGTGGAGAGGAGCCTCTGTTGTTCTCTGTGATAAGAAAACTCCTTTAAAGATTAAATGAAGATTATAATCAAGGTAATATTATAATCTTCATTTAATTGTTGTTTCACCATTTTATTCTCACTCGCGCTCATAAGTGCGCACACACATACACACATTCAATATCAATTTTGATCACCTTTACACTTCTGCCTCGTTACCGCCATCTTCGTACATTCTCTCGACATTCCCATCTTCCTTCCGATCATCACCACCACCTCTATCTACATCCTTCATCTACAAGTCGAAGGACCCATCAGGGAAATCCTCAGGCCCTCATTTCACCTTCATTTCACCCCCCATCCTCTTTCCCTCGCTTTGATTGCTGTTCTAATCCCCTGCAGGTCTTCGAATACCTCATTGATCGGAGGTCTACACCTCACTCAGATATCAATCATCTTCCTCTGATGAACCAACACCAAGTTATCAATAAAGACCACTCCATGAATCTTTTGAGCTACCAACGTCATTGCCTAAACATTTGGAATCTTTCTATACCCTCATCCACAATAGATGAAGATTGAGAAGGAAGTACAACCCTGTAGGAGCATTGCTCTAGGTCCACCGCCTACGGAGGAGGTCCGCGCTAGAAGACCTACAATCCGTCAGATTCAATTTCTTCAATATGATCTGAGGGTTTAGATCTCTTCACGTATGACTCGTACATGGCTAGGGGATTTTATGCGCCAGCCCCGCTTCTTCTGGATTATGTAGAAACACCCCCATATGGGAGGTCATTTACAAAGATAAGAAGCGATTTTATATTATTGCAGTTTAGTCCCTTTCTGGACCGTTTGTAAGGATTTGTTGAGTTTTTAGTTATATTATATTTTCAATTATGTCCTAAGTTCAAAATTGTATATCTTTTTCATGTGATATCCAAATTTAATGAAATTAGTTCCTACTAAAAGCAAATTTCCTGTTGTTTATTTTGATGTGTTTAAATGAGTACATAAAAGTTTTTGAATTGTACATCCAATTTTAATTTGGTATCTAAACTTTCAAAAGTAACAATATGGTACCTAATGTATTTTTTTGGTCCCGATGCGGTCTTTTACTAACGAGAGAAGGTGACATCTGTTAAGTCCTTTGTTATTCGAATGAAAATACCCTAAAGAAAAAAGCTTTGAATCCCCTTCTCTTCGCCAGCCCCTTCACCATCGTCCCAAGCTAGAAAGCGACGGCGAGGCGCGACTGACGCGAGAGATTAATGAATGAGTGAGACGAGTGCGAGGGCTTCACCAATGACGTAGGGCACACTCTTGGTGAGGGATCACTAGAGGGGCGCGATCGCGAGGGCTTGGCGAAGGGTTCCAAGGCCTGGCTTGGTAGAGGGCTTTGTCGACGATGCTCATGAAAACTCAAGCTTATCACATTACATTTCTCGTGTGTGATTAGCAAACGTCTCAAGAATGGCGGAATCATTTTTCTGATTTTTTGTTTCCATCAAGGTGGTATAGTAAACAACAAAACCTAAAAAAACATTTGAATTTCTCATATGAACATTTATTAGGGATAATCACAACGTAAAATAAATCATGTATTTCTGTGTTTCCACACATGCTTGCCACAAGCCTTAGCATCAAAAGAGCATTTGGAACTTTTAAATGGCAAGAGAGGCGGGCATGCTTTTTAGCTACGTCTCACTTCCATTCTGGCAAGAATTTCAGCCTCGGGAAGGGTGTTGTTTGAGGAGAAGTTTGCATTTTGCTCATCCTTAACATGTCGGTTCTCCATGCTAGGGTTAGGGTGGCTTGTAGGTTTTCTATGTGGGAGGCATTTGAAGGGCGCAAAGTCTGGCTATATGGTTGGGATGTTTGAAAATGATGGTGGTGAGTAGGGATGAAAATGAATGTGAATATAATCGTATCCGATCTGCTATCATATTTATTTTATATATTTTGACATTCGTATTCGTATTCGTTTTAAAATGGATGCGAATATGGATATTACTTTGACATTTTGCTAATATTCGCATTCGTATCCCTTTTCATGCATAAGTATAATAATATATTTATTTATAACTATGCGTAACAACATTTTATGATTGCATTCATCATTGATGATATAATTGTTATGAAGTTACTATATCTGGCACATCTATTGTATGCATAAACCATCCTATACATGCATTTTTAGTTAATCTATTAAACATTTATGTTATTATTCGTATCCGATTCGTATTCGTTTTACATTCGTTTTCGTTTTTAAGGATATGGTAATACGTTTTTCACATTCGTTAATATTCGTATGTACATTTGTATTCGTATTTTAAAATGGATAATGATATAATTATACATATATTCGTATCCGTATCTTACCGTTTTCATCCCTAGTAGTGATGGGCAACGAGGTTTGGGGTGTCCCTTTTGTAGGCAAATAAAGCAATTACCGCCTTTGGTGAAATCAAAGCATCCAAAGGGGAAGGGGAGTCACCCTCGGGAGATGTCTCGATTGTTTTCCTTCCCAGGTGGCGATTTGATGCAACCTTAAAAGTCGTATCAAGGAGATCACTAACCCAAGCGTTTTGTCTGCTCGGGGGATTTCAGGTCTGATATGTCTTGCAGTATTATTTGCTGTCCAATGAAGAAGTAATGTCTCCATGTGGGCTCACAATGCATTTTCAGGAGTAATCTTGTTATTTTCAGACTTGGATTTACTCACAGTGATTAGAGTGACATCGATCAAACTATCATTAGCCTTGGACATAATCTTAAAAGAGTTTGAAGTTCCAAACATCATAGCATCAATTTCATGATCCGCACAGTTAAAAAGAGGGTCACAGTGATCAACAATTGAGGCAGAAACACTGTAGCCCGTGTTCTGAATCCTTATTTTGGAATCAGATGGGTGAGTTTTTGAGCAAATCTCCGTGGAGGGCTGATGAGTTGATGGAATGAAAATAGTAAATCATTATCGTTTACGCAAAGGAAAGAAGCAAATGTATTGAAATAACTTATCAAATGGTCTAGGCTTAGTTCTTGGGCGACGTTCCCTGGGTTTTTTTTAGTTCTTCCATTTGTGTGAGGAAGAGTTGATGGGGAAGAAGAAACAGAAACCAAGAGTTTTCAATTAGATTCTAGAAACTCTTCCCTCGATCTCATCGAGGAACTGGTATTATCGGAAGATTTTTTCCAACGATAACTCATAATGTGAAAAAGATGCTAAGACAATCAGAAAAGAGGCGATGGTTTGATAGAAAAAATAAAATAAAATAAAACCAAAGAGTGCGAAGGGTGAGACGATCTCTTAATCTTAACTGGCTGAGAAAAAGAGAAGAGGGAACGTACCTAGCAAGATGACGAGAGAGGTGCCCGAACCTTAGTGCTCTAGCGCAGAGCATGTCGCCTTGAGGATCGTCTTGCCCAGCACTCCGCAAGTAGCGATCTCGAGGATCAATTTGCAAAAGAGATCACTAATGTGATGTCTATTGAACTGCCTTGTAAAGATTACCATTAGTGTTGAAAATATGGTTGTGTATAACTGATTGAACTCTTCTTATTATCCGGTTTCTAACAAATTCGAACTACTAGCGTGAATACTTAAAGTCGGTCGATCCCGTTATCACAGAGTTCTAATTATATGTGCATGGATACTGAAATAAGTACGCGAATATTGAACAATTGTCTATGCTAAACTACTAGAGACTCTATAGATTTAAACGTTTATCCTAAACTAGACTACTGAAATAAATTTTGTAGCTGGCCTCCGCCATTTGTTGCATGGGATGTACATTATTATGTCTACTTCCTTGATAACAATATTCTTATGCAACGCATGGTACCATCTAGTTGGATTATAATTTAAGACACACTCGTCATATATCTAGACGAAATAAACATTTAAACCGTCGAGGATGATCTATTCGATCAACTTGAAGGAAAAAGACAATCGTCACTCATAAGATTCTAATGCCAAAATTTGGAATTACAATGTGACAAATTTCTCGAGCTGGGACACGAAGATGACAAGATTTAGACTCCTGACAAAGTGTTGGCTTGCTTGTCCAAGTTGGTTGGAGGAATATTTCCAGCTAAAACAGTTTATTTTTAAGCTTGGAGGTTATTTATTCAAACTAAGTATATAAGATTTGTGAACTTTATACTTGATTTAGTGGCATGTCCCAACTTTAAAAGTTAATCATATAGTAATTTCTCTCGTTTTTTGAACATTTTTAAATGGGAAATTACACAGAAAGACCTAAACTAAGCTTCGATTCTCAAGTAGAGGGCATCTTTTTTCAAAGATAACAAAGTGAGATGTGAATGTTCAATTCTAAGATTTAAGCTTATGAATGCATACGTATTTGAGACACAAATGAGGTGGACCCACATTTATTACATTTAAAAAATGAAATCTCTAATTGGACATTGATATATAGTTTTTTTACTTAGGGAGGAAGAAGGTAGTTTCCCAAGGAATTGTCGTCATTTCTTTAGAAATTGAGCCATGAAAGTGATGCTTCCTTTTTCCTTTTTAGTCTCTCTTTCTAATTAGAAAAATGGATTGACATTATGTACAATTCCCATCCATGATGTGACTTGGAGTGCAACGAAGCAGTGGAGTGTGTTTTCGGGGATATGAGAGTGCCATTTTCTTTGTAATTATCTTTTTTTAGCGTAGTTTCACTAAAAGAAAATTGACCTAAGGTAACGAATAATTTAATATTCGGTGTCATATCTTCTGTAGTTAAATATACAACAACGAATATTATTCGTCACTTGCTTCTTTAAATTCGCAACGACTAACGGTATTCGTTGCTATATTTCTCACAATGAATCATATAACAACAATTATTCACTGAATTTTTCTTCTAATCGTTGCTAAATTTGACAACGATTAGTGTGAATTTTAAAGAAAAATTCAACAAAGAAATCGTTGTTATATGGACCTTGAACAACGAATATGCTATTAATTACAAGTATAAAATATGATTTGGCAACGAATAATATTCGTTGTTAAATCTTCAACATCGAAAGATATGACAACGAATATTCAAATTATTTGTTGTCTTAGGTCCAATTTCTTGTACATGTAGTGTTTAGGTCCAAATTATTTGTTGTCTTAGGGTTTTCGGATGTAACTAAGGAGCATGGAGCGGATCCTCTGTAGTGGGGTTACCCATAGTAGGATTTGTTGTCTCGTTGGTACTACTTTGCAAAATTCATGTAGAAATCTGACGATATATATTAAATCTTTGAATATTGTTTTATATACCTATAAAATTTCAGCTAAATATGGTATTTGTAGATGTTTATTCTTACAATTTTTGAGTTTTAAGATAAAAAGTAAGATATATAAGATGTATATGAAATTTTATAGATATAAAGAACAATATTTATAGATTTGATCTATACGACTCGAATTTTTCGTATGAAATTTAAAAAAGAAATCAAGAGGAACAACAACTCCTGATGCCACTAACACAGATCAGAGGATCTCATGGTGAATGTAAGGCGTGAATATGTGGATTTCGACATGGGAAAGGCTACTAAAACCTGATTTAGTTGGAGGGTACTCCAAGAAAACCGTGATACATAACCACTCATCCATAAATTTGACACACGCAGCTTTACAGGCATTGGATTTTCTTCTTTCTTTAATAGGAATACATCGTAAGAATGGATATTGGATGCATAAATCTCTCTTCTAAATCTAAATTTTTGAGGCCTCCTTTGTTTCTTCTTCTTCCTTTATTTTCTTCCTTCGTCGTATGTATTGGCTCTTGTTGTAACTTTCGAGCTGTGCCTTCTCTATTTGCTTTTATTTTGTCATTTGTTTTGGACGGTTGTCATTGGAACATATATACATATGACCTATCTAAGTACATAAATATATAACAATGGATCATGTAAGAATGGACGCAAACAAGGACCACTGTCAGAGGCAAGTGGCGAAAGGCATCAGCACATTTGCATAGGTCTGAACAGGTCCCCTTTCTTCGGTTAATTAATTATGTGATTAGAGAACCCTAAATCTCTTTAGTTTTACAGATCGAATATCCCACATTTCAGTGCACACTAAACAGGCAAAGCCAATGCAGTTAATACTGGATATCATATCATATTTTTTAAGTTAAGGGTTAGGAGGCCTTGAATCCTGATCTGCGTTTTTATTATACCTTCTCATTTTTTTTAATAAAAAGAGGTGATATTTTGAGTTGGATTCACCGCATTAGATATCGACTATCAGATTAAAAAGAGGAGTATATTACCTAAAGATCGAAAAGCGATACAGAGAGTTACAATGAGCGAGTACATTATCAGGGTAAAATCTTTGATCTTGAAGATGAGGTCATCCCCTCCCCACTCAAATAGCCGAAAGTGTTGCAAATGGCAATGTGCAGTCATCCGTTGAATTGCCCCTGATGAATATGTGATTCATCGTCCTTATTCTTTCATTGTGACTAAAATCCTTGGTAAAATACATATAAATATTCATTAATTCACACTAATTAACATTCTAACCACATTTATTAATATTATATACTAAACACTTATTTTATACAAAATAAAATAATAAAAAGAAAATAGAAAAAATAAAAGAAAAAGAAGGACGTATATAAAATATACAGATTGATCCTAATCCCGAGACCGCGTCAATATCTACTTGGTCGACAAAATAAATAAGTAAAGGGGGATAAGGAACCTAAATTATAAAAAGGTCAGAAAACTTAGATCACAAAAATACATTTATACATTTTTCACTTTGTAAACATTTCACCTATTTTATTTATCATCGAGAAATTCTCAAATCAAAATACTTTCTTCACAAAAAGTGTTCAGACACACACACAAACACACACATATAGGGGGCCTTTCAAATGAGACGTGGTCCTTCCATCCCTAAAGAAGGCCAACGACCTAGGCCATCGGATTGAAATCCAACGACACCTTCAATTTTGTTGCCCAAAAGGGCATTTTGGTCATCAACTTTTGCATTAATTATGCACTCTAAGTAATATTATGAAATACTAAATTTAGCTAGTTTTATTTTTGGTATTTTTCGCAATAACATATTTAAAAAATATCCAATTTTTTTTTGGACGGCATTATCTGGGGCATATTTTTGTATCCTCACGCATTTTTTTGTAAAATTTAAGGTTCCTTTTGTAATGATTGCATGTTTTTTGTAGAATCCGTTGTTCATTCAAAAAGTCATCCATTATTTGTAAATTTTGCATGGTTCATTGTAAAATACAATTCATATTAGTAATTAATGCTTGGTTTTTTGTAACGATTGTATGGTTCTTTGTATAATAAAATTTGTATAGTTTTTTTTGTAAAAATTGTGGCAGTCATTCACGCTTAATTGATGTCAATATACAAACCAAATTAGTATAAAACACATTTAAAATGTATAATGCACATCCAAAATGAGTAATGCACATCAATTTATACAAGATCTATAAAAAATATAATTTTCATTTACAGCCATTTGATTTGTAAAAATAGATCACAAATTTGTATAATACATATCAAAATTGCATAATACAGACTAATATTGTATAGTATACATCAGTATTGTATCGAACTCCAAATCATTCTTCATACAGGACTGGTTGCAGTACTGTGTACACTTATCGTCATCCGATCTACGTGTTGTCATAGTCATTTTCATGAATGTCCTCCCGAAGAGCCGCAACATCATTCTCTGAAAACTACACGTGCCATCGACTTCTTCCTTGCCGACAAGGCCACGCATGATGCTAAAAATCACTTAAAGGAGTATTCGATCATCATCTTCATAGTCGGCGGTGAAGATGAAGATGGAGGCGGCGAGGAGGTTGACGATACCTGTGATGACGGCGGAGACAAGATCTCCGATGTGCGCACGACGAAGACGGATGATGGCAGAGAGACGCGCGAAGCCCGACGTGATCCTCTTCCTCCCACGACAAAGACGACGGAGAGACCCGCAAAGCCCGACGTGATCCTCTTCCTCCCACTGTCGTCACCTCCTCCCATGCGATGTCATCGTGTTTGTGAGATTAGGAAAGAGGTTAATGAAATATTTTAGGTATACGTATGGGATTTTTGGAAAGAGTGGGATAGAGATTAATGAGGAGATATTTTGGGATGCTACATACTATATTTAGATAATGCATAATGACCAAAACAGGGTTTTGATTAATTAAATAATAATAATAACATGCCTTTAATAACAACCATCTGATCAATTATGGACGCGCAGGATCGTTGGCCTTCCTTAGAGATGGAAGGACCATGTCTCATTTGAAAGATATCATATATATATATATAATTTTATAAAAAATATCAGAAAAATTATTCAACATAAAAATAAAATATTACAATGAAGTGAAAAAGCTGTAAAAGTCAATTTCTGAGGTTCATAACAATTTATTGAAAACTCCAAATCGACCAAACTAACTTTTCAACTTCGTTTTGTAACTAATACTATTTATTAAAAATATCAAAAAAAATTGAATAAAATGAGTGAGTTTCACTGTTTGAGCCCCTTTCTCTATATGTATTATATGTATAAACTTTCCGATTTTCTAATTAATTATCCTTAACTCTATTTAACTTAATTTATTTTCCAATTGCTTCTAAGAATCTATAGAAAAATATAAAAAATATAACTTTAGCCAAAATTCTAATAAATCCCAAAGCCACGAAGTCTTGACCTAAATTTTCCGGATCTCATAACTCGATCATATGGACGTCGAATTTGGCATAGTCACTTTTAAAGTTTGTTTATATAATTATCTACCAAATGACACTGATTTCGCTAAAATCGGAGTTAATATGTGAAAAGTGGATTTTGGGATCCTATTGGCATAATTGTACAATATGTCTTAATTTATATTATTTAAAATATATTATTTATTATATTTATATACTTTATTATTACGTTGTTATTAAAATAAATTAAATAGAATTTATTTATTATTACAATATTAATTAATATTCATTAAATTGTTTAATTATTTCTATAATTATATATATATATATAAATTTAATTATTTAAATACTAATTACTTATTTATTTACATAATTAATCATCTAATTATTTCTTAAATTAATCTAATTATAAAACCCATTCATTATTATTTTTTATTTTTTATTTTTTATCCTCTCACCTCCCGTACTCTTTCTCCTTCCCCGCTCCATCTTCCTGCATCCGCTCGCGCCCTTCTTCCTTAACGGTGTCGACTCTTCTTTTCATCCAACCAACCTAAAGACTCTTCGTTGGCCATTAGGAAGTTACCCTAACCACCTCGGTGTGCTCCCCATGCATCCTCACCTATAAAAGGATCATCACCCCATCGATTTCTCCATTTTCCCTTCCATCCCCAGTTACGAGAAATGACAACTCTCGTCGAGTGAGACCGAGTGTGAGGGAGCGCACGATCTCCGCTGTGCGTGTGAGCTTCGCTCCGTCGTGTCTAGAGCCTCTGCCTCATCGCGTGTCGAGGCGACGACCGTGGAGCTCCTCCTGGAAGCTCCATCCACATGCAACATCGTCCACATCCTTTGTTTTCAACTTCCAGGTTAGGTTATCTTCACCTGATCTCTTCCTATTACTTTTTCCTCTTTGATTTTTTCCACCTCAGTCTCTCTATTTCTCCTTGTATTCCTATCGATTTAAGCACGATCGTCACCAATCATCGCACATCATCTTCATCTTCCTGAACCTCCCCATTTCCCTTTTATCCTCACATCTCTGATCATCTACGACTACACACAATGGTCGGAGCTTGAGTTCCATTTATCACAACTGTCGAGACCATTCCCTCTCACCCTTCCTGTTTAATTTTGATCGAGGCTTCGTCTTTGAGTCACTGATACTTGTAGTTACATCTCCTGGAACGAGCCATATCGTAGATCACTTGGAGAACAAATTTATCGCAAAGACTTGCGACACTTGTAGGTCTGAATCAAGCTGCCAAAATCATCGTAGATGCGAGCTACGATTGAGGAAAATGAGATCAAATCCGTCGTTGTTCTGAACTCTCCCATTCAAGGATCATCTGTAAAATAAAACACTTGTAGTACCGGGAGCCACGAAGAAGCATTTACGCCTCCTCCACTAATGAAGCATATAAAGGAGATATCATGTGAAGCATCATTAGGACACATGAAAACTTGATGCAAAGCTTCATCTAGAAGAAATACATTGATCACATTTGTCAAATCCGAGGCAAAAAATCAAGCATAACGGCAATCATCTAAGATCCGCTGCCCGTAAACAAATTTGGGAACTAATTAAAGAGGATCAAGTGGCTTCATCCTCAAGAACCCTCTAAAGTTTCGCGAGCTGCCCGGACAGGAGATTGATTGACCTAGTGCACATGGAAATGATCCTCTTCACTGGTAGTACCATGAGACAACACCATCGTGAATAGAAGATTGCTCGCATCTCTATCACCTACAATTGATAAAAAGGGGGAAAACAAGGGATAACTTCCAGACTCTACAATAACTATACGGTCAACATTTCATCGGACAAACCATGCCCAGCCATGCGTCGACGTTCCAGTGCAACCACCGATCCACTTCTCAGGTGCTTTAGCTATCTTTGGTTTCACTGCTTGTTGTTTCGTCTGGTTCAATAATACTGCTTATCCTAGTGAATTTTATGGGCCTATCGGACTAGAGGCTTCTCAAACTCAAGCATTTACTTTTCTAGTTAGAGATCAACGTCTTGGGGCTAACATAGGATCCGCTCAAGGGCCTACTGGTTTAGGTAAATACCTAATGCGTTCTCCTACTGGGGAGGTCATTTTTGGCGGGGAAACTATGCATTTTTGGCATCTCCGTGCTCCTTGGTTGGAACCTCTAAGGGGTCCAAATGGTTTGGACTTGAGCAGGTTGAAAAAAGATATACAACCTTGGTGCAATTGACCCCAGCTCCTTTGCTAATTTACGACCAAGTCCTTGCACCAACAGAGGTTCGCTCACGTGAGCACACATGTGCTATGGTGGGCCTTTTATGTTCTTAACCCTATTGTTATTAATATTCTCGTATAGGTCCATGAGCAACAACTGAAGGATTCACGAGCACGTGAGAACACACGTGCATTTTGGAGATTATGTACGGAATACCCCCTTCTTCATGCATTTTTCACATGCACCCTTAACTGTTCCTATTATTACGCATATACCCGTGTACATTCCTATGCATGTTATAATAAATAATAAATAAAAATATAAAATATAAAATATAAAAATATAAAAAATACATAAAAATATATAGTACATACTCTATACACTATGAAATCAATTTTGAAAAATAAAAAAATATTTTATAATCTTATAAAGTATTTATAATACAAAAATATAAAGCAAACTTTAAAAATCATAAAAATCTAAAAACACCATTAAAATTCTATAAAAGTTACCATTAGCATGTTTTACTTTATTTTACATAATAAACCGAAAATAAAATAAAAAAATGAATACTAAATCCAATAAAAAATTAAAATTCAGAAAAATAACAAAATACTTAAAACACATTAAAACCACAAAATTAAAACCAAAATATAAATTACAAAATTTATACCTATATTCTTATATAGGTATATTAAAATTACAAAATAATATAAAATTTATGAAATCAAATAAATATTTAGAAAAATCTTTAAAAAAATAAGTAAAAATTAGGAAACCCAATTTACCTTAGTTTTCTATAATTTTACTCTAGTTTCTAACAATTTGCATCCCTGAGTTTGATACTCCCGTACTTGACATTCTACACATCTTGTTTAGGACTATAAATAAAATAAAATAATAAATATTCTACTTAAATTCACCTGATCGATACAACATCCTTTTTATTCTTTAGATCATATGCATTTTTCAGATGGCACCATTGTTGGGGAGGTAACACAAGGGTAGACTATAAAAACCTTAGATTTAGGATTTTCTCCTTCGCCGTTTTCTCCATCTAATTTTTATCGATTTTTTTACTCCACACCTTTTTGTTTCTGATTTGCATAGCATAGGTTTCGAGCCGTACAACTGAAAACCAGATAGCCAATTTTTTTCTTTTCTCTGTATTAACCTCTATAAAAAGATTAAGGCCACTTGCTTGTTTTTCTGTTTTGTAAAAGGGGCCCCATAAGGGCATCCCTATTTGTACCTCCCTCAGTTTTTCTGAGGGTCTATTTCACTAAGTATCGTGCACTTGGGGGAACATGGCACCCACCATGACTTCTTACATCACGTTTCTCGATCTTTTCCACGTCTTTTTTGAGGCTAGGTGCTTCTTTAGGGTTTTTAGATTATTTTTTATCTGCACCTCCATAGCAAGTATTAGGACGTGCTACCCAGTTGTATGCTTTTTTACCTAGGTCAAAAATAAGAAAAGAAAATTATTAGATGTTTTCTTGAAATGATCCAAAAAGCGATAACTTGACAATATAACAGAGATTGCTACTGATCTAAAATTAAACATAATGGGCTCCACATGTTTTGGGAGAGTGATGACATGAAAATCGATGTGTCTAAGGTGGAAAATAAATCACAATGTCATTTTTCTTAATTGATCAATTCGGTCATCGAGAAAGATTTGTAAACCACTCAGAAAATCAAGAAACTAAATGTAAGCAGCTTTCGCTATTCTTTTTACCTGATATAGCGACCAGGGTCGAACACAAGAAGCATGATTTAAAAACTAAGTAGTCAAATTTCAGAGCTAATTTTTAATGGTTTTTGATTTTTTTTGTTTTTTTTAATTTTTTTTCGAATGAGGCACAAAGGATAAAAATACACAACCCACACTATTTTTGTATTTTTCCAAAAGGATAAAAATGCTCAGAAAATTACAAGGAAAATGTTTTTGTGTTTTATATATTTTAAAATATTTTTGATATTTTTTTCGGATTTTTCTGATGTTTTTGTGATTTTCTAAAAAATCAAACAGTGGAAAGCAGAGCAAGCTGTGCACGATCAGAAGTATTTTACAATTTAAAATTGCTTTAAGTGTCCAAAATTCATGGAGTAAACTAGCAAGAAATATCTACAATCAGAAACCGAAATCACTACTTTTGAATTTTTCTAAAAATTTCTACATTTTTTAATGATTTTTCGTATTTTGCAATTTTTTAGTGTTTTATAAAGAGTTAATGCATGAAAGTTGGCCAGATCTTAGAAGACACTAAAATGCGCCTATAGTATTTTTTTGGAATTTTTAAGCAAGTTTTTGAATTTTTATAAATTTTCAAAGTTCTGACAAGAAAAAAACAGTTTTTGATTTTTTTAAATATATCAAATGATAATAAAAATTAATGAAAAATTTACACAATGTGAAAGACTATAGCAGGAGCATCCACAAATTTTCTCAAATTTTTTAGCACATGATAAACATTTATTTCAGTCAAAAGAGCAAGAAAGTTATGAAATTTTTTAGCACATGATAAACATTTATTTCAGTCAAAAGAGCAAGAAAGTTATTGTCTGTGAGCACATGTACTGAACTGCAAATAGTTGAAGTTTTTTCACTGAAATATAACAAATATTAAATATGAGAACAGAAATTGCAATTTACCCAAAACGACATGTGCCGCACATGTGCATGTACTGGAGGCAAGGCAAGGGCTTTTGTTTTTTGTAAATTTGAAAACCTTAATGGGGGCTGTAACAATTGTTTCAATTTTTTTAATATCTTTCCCCCCTAGGGTTTCTTCTCTTCAATCGTTCTTCACAGCAAAGGGGTTGCAAGGGCAGACCGCCGCCGCCGCCGCCGCCGGGCTGTTGGCGGTACGGGAAGCGCGCCCAGCGGTGGCACGACGGAGATCTGACGTCGACAAAGGCAGCTGGGGGCCTGGAGGAGGGCGTGGGGTCGCCCAGGCGGCGGTGGAGCGCACCGGGCGGCGCTGTCGAGCACGCTGCGCAGCTGAACCGCGGGGAGGCGGCCGGCTGGAGCCGCACCGCGCCGTGGGCAGCGCGGAGGCGTGCGTGGAGGCGCGAGGCGGAGGTCGGGCGCGCGCGAAGGGAGGCCTGCGATGGTGGAGCTCTGGCTGGCCGGGCGCAGGCAAGGTGGCTGCCTGCGCACGCGCACGGCGCGGTGGCGCACTGGTCGAGGTGGTCGAGACCGCCGCTAGGGGTGGCGGCTTCGGGCGGTGCGCCGGGCGGAGGGTGGCTGCCTGGAGCGGATGGGGGAGATCGGTGACGGAGCCGCCCGCTGGAAGGAGATGCGGGCGGAGGCTGCCTGTACCTTTTTGTTTTGTTTTGTTTTTTTATTATTTTATTTATTCTGTAAACAGAAATAAAAAGAGAAAAGTGTTTTTTTGTTTTTTTAAAATCAGCAGAAATAAACAAGTGAATAAATATATTTTTTTTTATTTTTTTAATTTTCCTGTAAAACAAATGTTAGAGGGAAAACAAATAATTTTTTATTGTATCCTGCAAAAACAAATGTTAGGAAACAAGATACATTTTTTTTCTAATTTATTTATAAACAAAAGGGAGTCGGTGAGTGGGTCGGATCTTGACGAAGCGAGAGGGAGATCCGAAAATTCGACCACTGTGCGTGGTTGGATAAGAGAGGTTGTGCAAGGTAGAATGTGAATTGTGAAGATCAGAAAATGAGGTGAAAATCGATTTCGGAGGCGGATCAAAGTGTGGTGGACATTTTTTTGGATTTTAAGATCTAAAACTAATAAAATGTGAGCAAACATTAAACCTACGATTACCTACGAAAAATGATGGGAAATAAAATGGATCTCACCTCGGGGTTCGGAAATGCCATGATGGCCTCGACGAAGGCTGACGCACTGTCATCGGACAGCTCGGAGGCTAGGCACCCCTTCTTCAACAAGACGGTTCTCGGATATCGGGCTCCTCTCTACCAAAGATAGATCCAAGAATGAAAGGAGGAGGAGCCCATTAAAAAGAGACAAAAATCAAAAATGGAAAATATTCACATATAAGGAAAGTGTTTATTGGGTGAATTAATAAAATAATTAAATTAATAAATTAATTAAATAATTAATTACGAAATTCGGAATAAATAAATTAATGGATTAATTGAAAATCAATTAGCTGTAGAATAAAATCCTATATACTAGGTAAGTATATAAACTCAATTAATTCACATAAATCCACTAAATCAAATAATTAAATATAAATTTCGGAATTAAATTAAATAAATAAATTAATGTGAGATAATTAATTTTTTGGTGATTTTTATTTAAAAAGTTAGTTGTATACACATATAATACAATATACATAGGTACAAATAAGGAAATAATTTTTATAAAAGATTTTTCTTATTTTATTATTATTTTTTATTTTAATGAAAATAATATTTACAAATATGCACATTATATACAAAAATAAATATGAGTAAAATATATACAACAAGTAATTGTTAATCTGCACAAAACTCCCCAGAAAATCGACTTTTCAATCGTAACTCCAAAAATTATGAAATCACAGCCATTTGAAAGATAATTTAATTTAGAGTATAATGGAAGTGAGTTTGGTTTAATTTGAGTTCGTATGGAGCCGGAATTGGTGTTTCAATTATTGTATTGTGGCTTTATCTGAGGGTGATTATTAGTAATTTGTACATTATTTTATTTTACACTTATTTTTATTATTTACAAAACATTTTTATTTACACCTTTTGTTTATAAAAATAATTAATTTGAGTTCAAATTATGTACATATAAAATGGTACAAGTTTTATACAAATATATAGGGAATTTATGTACAAATTATTTTTGGATTTTTGATAGAAGACCCTATCTCCACCTACTTTATTCCTGGTTGATCAGGTCAAGTCTTGACCTTCTCTCGGAGTTAGGGTCAGTCTGCATTTGTTGCATAAATACATCCTTTATTTTTCTTTCCTTTTTGCTTTTCTTCTTTATTCTTTTATTTATGTACAAAAAGTGTTAAAAATGTAATTTTAACAAATGCATGTAAAATGGTAAAATTATGAAATTAGTGGGTATTTACAGGTGTTTGACTAAGAAAATGAAGCTAAAATAAAAGAATAAAGGCAATGAATCGTGGATTCATCATTCCCCTATACTTTACCTTTGCTAGTCTCTTAGCAAACACTTAATTGGAAAATAAGTGAAAATAAAATAAAAAAAAGAAAAGGAAAGAAGTTAGAATAATGTTGACATTTAAACTTATCTTCATAAAAATGTAGTCTAGAGCTCTGTCGGACCTTTGGATTATTAGTGTGTCAGAACCTTAATGGGATATGGATTTAAAACCTAATAGCCTCTAAGTTCCACAAGACTCCTATTCTGGTCTTCTCAACAGTCAGATCAGAACAAGTCTACATACACAAATTCTTATGACTATGATATCTTACTTGTACGGTGTAAGTGAATATAGCTCCTCATCTTAGAAGTAACAAAGAAACAGCCTCTCTCAACAAGGTAACTCTAACCCCCCCGGTCTAACAACTCTTTCCTCGAGGAGCGGGGATATTCCCTTCTAAGTTCAAGTAACAACCAACTCAAGAAGAGGGGATGGAGAAGAGAATGGATGGTAATCAGTGTAGTTACTTATCTTTGGATTCATGACCAGTCTAGCCATGTCACCCGCTGCAAGCTCACAAATATTTGACTTTGAAGTTCTTATTCTTTTTTTCACTTGTATATACACTCTGACAGGCATTTTACTTTTCAATCAGGCCTGTCCACTTTTGGAGATTTTGTATTTTTTTTCTTTCTTTTTCTTTTTCTTTTTCTTTTTTTGAAAATATATACAAGGTGCAGCATGTACATAAGGAGTTTTTCCTCTTGAGCCAGTAGACTGTCCCTCTTTTGAAGCATTATTGCAACCCCACAACTCCTATTAGACCACAACATCACCAAACCAGGTTGAGATGCACTTCCCTCCCTAGAGGAGGACGAGAGGTTCCTCCTAGATGTACTACCCTCGTATGCTACCCCAAGCCAAAAGATTCTGCCCCCTCACTACCTCCTCCATGAAGAGCTACGTGTAAAGTGCATTGTCCAAGGTAAGCCACGGTCTGAAAGAATCATGTGTGTGTTGTTAAATATTCTACTTAGACTTATCAAGATGACACGTGAACATAGTCTTATGGGCTCAAAGAATTAAGTCACTAGGACCTAAAAAGTCCTAACTCCAATTCTTATAAGGTTCCTCTGAAATTAAGTGGATTAAGGTCCAACTAAGCTCCATTCTTCAAATTTATTCCAGACTTAGTCTAAATGTCAAAATCATCCTGAAAAATGCTCATGCAAATGCAAGAAAATATGTACATGCAAAGAAACAAAAACAAAAATCTTTTTGTGAAACCATTTTCAAAATTTTGAAAATTTTATGGATTTTTGAAAAATGATGATGCACATACAAAAAGTTTTTTTAATGCAAATAGTTAGTAATATATACAAGTATATACAAAACATTTTTTTTAATTAATATTTTTTTAGGGATGAGATACATATTTACACAAGAGTAAGTTGATTATTTTACAAGAATCAAATGCCATAATTTACAACTTGAATGATTTATACAAGTATATACAGAATTGGTTTTTTTAAATTTTATTTTATTCATTTTTTTTATTTTTGTGATGCATATATTCCTCAAATTTATTTGAAAATAATTTTACAAAGAATTTTGAAAACTATAGATCAAAATAATTTTTCACACAATTTTACAAACATTTACACACATTTGAAAACATTTTGCAAACATTTTTCAAACAATATATATAGATTTTTCAAAATAATTTTTCAACCATTTTTCCAAACATTTGCAAATAGTTTTACAAAATCTTTTTTTTTCACACAAAGAGAAAAAAATTTACAAGCCACAAACTTTTTACAAAGGTTGAAAATATTTTTAAAACATTTTTTCAAATAGTTTTCAAAAGATTTTTCAAATAGATTTTCAAACTACTTTCAAAATATTTTTCAAAATATTTTAACCTGACTTATTAATCAGTATGTACAAGAAAAATTTTTGAGGAACTTTCAGCATCTTTTTTTACAGGTATTTACACATTAATTTAATCATATTAAAAATATGAAAGTACGAGTTATGGCTAAAGTATATATACAATATATACGACACCCCTTATACTTAGCTTGAACTATGTCCTCATAGTGATCAAAGAGCAGAAAAGAAAGACATAACTCGTGTTGCATATAGAAAAGTTAAAAGAATAGTATACTACAACGACGAATAAAAGAATATAATCAATAGGAGTCGTTGTTCCCCCTATACTTAGGATCAAGTAATCGTAAGTATAGAAGACTGTACACAAAGGGAAAATCGAGGAGTAGAGTGTACAAAGTCTACCTCCCCTATACTTAAGGTAAAACATCCCTAAGTATAGGCAGCAAAACAAAGGTAAAAAGAATCAAAAGAATAATCACAAGTCTAACACCCCCTTATACGTAGGGTAAAGAACACCCTAAGTATGGAATGATCATGAGATGGATGGGGTGTGAGATAGAAAGAATGTATGATATGGACAAATGGATCTATACAGATGTGAACGATGTTGAGGTGCCTCTCAACAAGCACTAGAGTTTACGCCCCTAGCTGGGCACAAATGTTAGGACAACACTGTATCGAGGTTCAGGACAGCATCTGTAAGGAGAATACCGTATTGTCGTTGCAGTCTCAGTGAAAGAACCACAACGAACTCAACAGAAGAAGTGATGACACCCAGGTAATCAATCAGGCGGGTGTCTGCTACCAGGTAAAAATATGGGCAGATGAAATCAGGCTCCGGTAGCACAAAAGAAATCGTCGTCTCAAGATCTGTATGGAGTGAAAGGGCAGAGCCAAAGAAGTCGAACTTGGAGAAGGAAGGATCTGTCAGTGAATCCTCCACGTTAATCACAATCTCAAAAAGGTACGGAAGGTCATGATCAAGAGACTCACTAGAAAGGCTGATATTCGATGCATATAATGTAGATAAATTAGTGAAATCATTGAATACCTCAAAGATCGGATCATCCTCGCGAGGGTCATCGAGGAGAGAAATCTCAGACTCATTATTAGAAATATCAAAATACTCGGTCTCGTGATCCGACAGATCGGATTCACTCCCAGAAAGTGAAACCGAGTACACAAAGTACGTGGCATCCTCCCGCAGATAACCCTCGGCGAGTAATGCTGAATCATCAGGGAACTTGGGATCTATGCTGTCAAATATCATGTCCTCCAAAAATGTATCAACCTCATTAACTGGGAGGACACAAGACTCAAATATGGGACTACCAAGGTCTGTCAAATCAACAATCGGTCCCTCATCAAGCTCTCTATGCTGATATGAATCCAAATATATCTCCGAATTTGAGAAGATCTCCTGAAGAAAAGATACTTAATCAACTGTATATGGATACTGGAAAGATTCAGAGGATGGCTGAGATGTGGGTTCCTCCTCTATCTCTTGGGATCCTAGCAGATCTAGAATCGAAGAATCTTTTACGTAAAAGAGCGGGACTGGCTCAAAATCTGACTATAAATCCATTTGGTCCTAAACCAATGTCCGGCTCTGGGAACTCACAACAATAGGAAACACATCCGGCATATGAAAAGTATCAGCATCCATATCCTCTGATCGGTGTGTGATGTTTGAATCAGAATGATGTGTCACACAATCAACTGTTGTCATCTCCCCCTCACGTATTATCCTGAATAAATCATCTTGTGAATATGGAGTGTCTGAAAGTGTATCCAAGATGGTCTCAACTAAATCCAGGTCGGGACAATGGTGTGAACTACCACATGAGGTCATGACATACGCAATCTGCTCTGCGGTCCTCCCCCTCATGGCGATATGGATAAGGTCAGTCATCGAAAATCCATGATCCGGAAATCGCCTCAAAATTTCTCGTAACTTCAACCATGAATCTATCAATGGCTTCTGGGAGATAACTGAAAAATCACGAATACATGACCGCATCATCTCTGCTCTACGCTGGGGGTAAAATTTCTGCAAAAACATCGATCGTAGATCTCCCCACGTAGTAATCTTCCTTCCCAATCGTCTGTGCCAACTCTTGGCTCTACTCTGAAGTGTAAATGGGAAGGTGATCAACATCATGTCCTCAGAAGTGATGTCCGAATATGATCGTGATCCGTAAATTTCCTCAAACTCATCAATATGCAAATAAGATTCCTCGTGCACTTCCCCTAAAAACTTGGGCAGTAGATCAATTAACTCTAAATCCAGAATGGATGGTCTCAAAGTAGAAGTGGAGTGTGCTTCTTGATCTATGCTCTCATCCATCATCCTAGGATAAAAGTCATCTAAAGCTCACAACTGCACCATATGATCGCCTATGGGATGCACTCTCGTCTCAGCAAGGTGAACACCCGGGTTTCTTATTTGGTCAATCTAGTCTCCGCGGGCTTCATTCACATCATGTCCCGAATGGTAGGGTGGGTAGGGAGAAGATGGGAAATCGGACGGAGTTCCGATCTCCCAAGAGAGTGGGCGGGAAGATGGGAAATGAAGGGCGGCAGGGTGGGAGGGTAAAAAGAGAGACAGAAGTAGGAAAGAAGAGAGAGGGTGAGAGATGATGGGAGAGAGAGAGATAGATAGACGGGAGGGAGGAAAGGTGACTGCTAATGTTTCAGGAAGATGATTGTAACCGACTCACACCAAAGACATTCAATACGCAATGCAAAACCCCAATTCACCAACTCTACGCAATGTGAAGACCGTAAGATTTGGTCTTTTATCTTTTCAATTTTAGAGTTTAGTGATAAGACAAAGTTGTACAAACACTTAGGAGGAGGCTTTAATAGGATTTGGGCACTACTCCTTATTGGGTATGTGAGCAATTGAAAACGCAAACAATGAGGGGATTGCTCTCCCAAAACAATGAAGTGATCAATTACGTTTAATTTTAGATGTCAATCTCAATTAGCAGTCCCATTTTTTTTAATTTTTGATTTTCAATTTTTTTAGATTTTTCAAAAATAACGCCTAACGAGTTTTTCGATTTCCTCTTTAATTAATTGAGTCGAAAACAGGGGGAGGAAGTCAAAAAAGCCAATGCACAGTCAAACACTATGATGCATGCAGAGATAGAAAATGCATACCTTACTCCAGCACTCTACATTCAATATGATCCGCGCATAAATTAAAGACAAAATGTAAACTAACTATATGATGCACGAGGAAATTGGCCTTAGACAAGAAACTTCTATTGATCGTGAAGAACAATAGTTAGTTAATCGAATTGAGTCCGGAGTCCGATCTTGAGAGTCACTCGGTGCCCGCCACAACGGGTCTTGCCAGCGCTGTATGTGGCTCCTCACCGCATGTGGTCTCAAATCCAATTAGACTAACTTTTTCAATTAATTTTAGTAAGGTCCAATTACGTTCTATAGGAATAGATATTCTATTAGGTGTTGGGCCTTAGAAATTTACGTCGCAATCAACAAAAATTTTACGTATAGGGGCCAAATCCGCGAGAATCAACTAGCAAGTTATGGCGGTTAAATCAAAAACTCGGAAAACAGCGGTGAGGTCCCCCAAGTTCATCGGCACTTGGTGAAACAGACCCCGAATAATGTTCAATTGTCCACAGTTCACAAGTCCTAAATTATTACAAGAATAATTGTTCTCTCTCAAAAACAAAATCTTCTTCTCCTCCCTCCTCTTCTTCTTGTGCGGGTCCTCCAAAAAGTAAACTCCAAGTCGTCCAAGCAGTACCTCGCACAAAAATCAAAGAGAGAAGGTCAGAGAATAATTATGATATAGAGAGACAAAATAGAAAATGACTACAAAGCCGTGCTCCCAGGCAACGGTGCCATTCTGAAGACATGAAAATCGATGTGTCTAAGGTGGAAAATAAATCACAATGTCATTGTCCTTAATCGATCAATTCGGTCATCGAGAAAGATTTGTAAACCACTCAGAAAATCAAGAAACTAAATGTAAGCGGCTTTCGCTATTCTTTTTACCTGATATAGCGACCAGGGTCGAACACAAGGAGCACGATTTAAAAACTAAGTAATTTAGAGTACAATGAAAGTAAGTTTGGTTCAATTTCAGTTCATACGGAGACGGAATTGGTATTTCAATGATCACATTGTGGCTTTATCTAAGGGTGATTAATTGTAGTATATACATTATTTTATTCAACAATTATTTTTATTATTTACAACACATTTTTATTTACAACTTTTGTTTACAAAAATCATTACTTTGAGGTCAAATTACATACAAATAAAATAGTACAAGTTTTATACAAATATATAGGGAATTATGTACAAATTATTCTTGGATTTTTGACAGAAGATCCGATCTCCCCCTACTTTATTCTTGGTTGATCAGGTCAAGTCTTGATCTTCTCACGGGGTTCGGGTCAGTCTGTACTTATTGCATAAACACATCCTTTCTTTTCTTTTCCTTATTTTTCTTCTTTATTCTTTTATTTAAGCACAAAAAGTTTTAAAAATGCATATTTAACAAATGCATGCAAAATGGTAAAATTATGAAATTAGTGGGTATTTACAGGTATTTGACTAAGAAAATAAAGCTAAAATAAAAGAATAAAGGCAATGAATTGTAGATTCATCATTCCCCTATACTTTACCTTTGCTAGTCCCTTAGCAAACACTTATTTGGAAAATGAGTGAAAATAAAAATAAAGAAAAGAAAAAGGAAAGAAGTTAGAACAATGTTGCGTTTTAAACTTAGCTTCATAAAAATATAGTCTGGAGCTCTGTCGGACCTTTGGATTATTTGTGTGTCGGAACCGTATTGGGAAATGAATTTAAAACCTAACAGCCTCTAAGTTCCACAACACTCCTATTCAGGTCGCCTCAATAGTCAGATCAGAATAAGTCTACATACACAAATTCTTATAACTATGAATTCTTACTTGTACGGTGTAAGTGAATATAGCTCCTCATCTCAGAAATAAAAAATAAACAGCCTCTCTCAACAAGGTAAATCTAATCCCCCGATCTATCAACTCTTTCCTCGGGGAGCGGGGATATTCCCTTCTAAGTTCAAGTACAACTAGCTCAAGAAAAGGGGATGGAGAAGAGAATGGAAGGTAACCAGTGTAGTTACCTATCGATGGATGCATGACCAGTTTAGCCATGTCACCTGCTGCAAGCTTACAAATATTTGACTTTGAAGCTCTCATTCTTTTTTTTCTCACTTGTATGTACATTCCGGCAAGCATTTTACTTTTCAATATGGCCTGTCCACTTTTGGAGATTTTGCATTTTTTTTCTTTTTTTTTCTTTTTTTTGAAAATATATACAAGGTGCAACATGTACATAAGGAGTTTTTCCTCTTTAGCCAGTAGACTATCTCTCTTTTGAAGCATTATTGCAACCCCACAGCTCCTGTCTTTAGACCTCAACATCACCAAACCAAGTTGAGACACACTTCCCTCCCTAGAGGAGGACGAGAGGTTCCGCCTAGATGTTTTTGTGAGGTTTTTGACGCATTCATTTTTGTGAGTTTTTGATGCATGGGTGATAAAACTCGATTTCATCATCATAATTTGCATATATTAACCCCATTGCTTAAATTTGTGTCAATAAAAACCAAATAATGTCATGTAATTATCAGATTCTTGAATAAATTAAAAATCACAAAAAATGGCAAAATTAAAATTCGTGGTATTTTTAGCCTTAAAAATACCCTCAAAAATATTTTGTATCTTCGGATGACCTCATCTCCATTTTTGGTCAATATGAAACTTGTAGATCTCATCGAGATATACAACTTTCATGTTTTGAGTTTTCTCAAATTCGGCCATTTGCTCCTTCATATTCCATCGTATTCTTTCGAATAACCTGATTGGGCCACATGGCATGTTATGGGTGAGTCACGTGGCCTGTTCCCCTTGCATCTTCCACCCGCCCCCTGGACGTTGGATTTCTTCTTGAATCCAACGGCCCAACTCTCTCTCCACGTATACGCTTACTCCCCCACCGTCTGATCATCTCCAGATCTCATCATCGCCACTCGTTCACACCTCAACCATAGCCCGTCGCGTGGCGCCGTCTGGACCATTCGATCGCGCTTTCTCCCTTCCATCTTAACCGCTCCGTTCACTTAATACTCTCAGCCCTCCGATCTGACCCATCTCATATCTATACCGTCCGCCAGCGCTTCACCTCTTGCATGACACATGGCGTGGTGTGCGCCATTCGATTTCGCCATTGACGCCTGATCACCACCATCTATTTCCACCTAAGGTCCACAACCGTTCGATCCGCCTCCTAAATTCATCTCCACCGCCTGTTTTGTCTGCCCTCCACGTGGCAAGTGGAGCACCACTCGATTGCACCCTCTCCTTTTCATCCCAACCGCTTCTTCCTGCCTCGCACCGCAGCCATCCGATCTTTCTCTTGATCTGAACTGGGCCGCCCGCCTAAGCTGCGCGCACAACGCTCCACATGGCTACCCAATCACCCTCTGATCCAGAGCCTCAGACCTAATCTCGACCACTAGTTGGTGCTCATCTATCATCCGTTGGATCGGACGATCCAACGGCCAATACTTCATCTTCAACCTCCTGCAACCTCTCTCCCATGTTCACCAACTTGCGATCCACTTCCACCCTTCCCATTATCTCCTTCTCCTCCGACTACCTCTCCTCTCGCTAACTGCCTCACCACGAATCCCCATCATCCTGCACCTTCGCGAGTCACTCCTCCACCTACGTAGGACCCTCAGCCGCTTCTTATCCCTCGGTCAAACCTCTACCATCTTGACCGGAACTGCTACCCTCTCCCTTCAAATACCCCCTATCCTCCTCCTGATCACCTAGTCCACCTTTATGCGGGGGGGGGGGGGGGGGGGCATCCCTCCTCCATCTTCCTGTGACAGAGGGAGGTGGTGGATTTGAGCGATGACGAGCGTCCCCTCCGGTGTTGACCCACCGCCGATCACAGCAGTGTCACGGAGCTCCAAGCCCGCTCGAGATGCCTCCACTGGCTGAGGAGGTCCAGCGAAGACCAGAGCTCCTCCTCGGAGCTCGCGCACAAGCCGCCACCTTCATCTCCGACCAGGTAAGCCTCTCCGACTTTCTTCTAAATTTTCTTCTAGCTTTACTGATTTAATCAGGCCGCTTCCCAATGATTTCACCCTCCATTGAACCCCCTCCGAGCTCCTTCACACAACCCCCTTTCACGCCAGTACCTCCGATTACACTTCCTCCCTTCTTCGCCTCTGAACACTTCCGACCCATCTCCTCCGCCCTCTTCGGAGGAGGAGCTCTGGTTCCTCACTTCCATCCTCTCGCATGGAACCCCATTCCACTCCCTATCATCCGTAGATGTATGCTTTGGCTATTGGACTGACAGTGCAGGTACTTTCTCGAATGGACGGAAACTTCACCGGAGCGGATTTCACAAGAACTGTCTCCGGCATCCACGCCTTCTTAGGTGCTTCTGGGTTGATCAGATGCTTCGCCAAAACTCCACTGAGGATTCTAGCCGTTCAGGAGCACCTGAAGACTGTCACCGAGCTTGAAAGGAGGTGGCGGAGCTCGGGGTCCTTCGCCGGAGATCTGACTGCGCCGCCAGCCTTCGGTGGAGGAGGAAGCACAACGGCCGTTGGATGGTCCTCATCCAGCGACCATCTGACGGCCCAGATAAAGCCATGTCATGCATGCTGTAGCCGAGGACAAAGATACAGGTGCCGTTGGATGCTCTTCTCCGGAGCACATCCAACGGCGTAGGAGAGCCCACATCACCAACTAGCGCCTCATCCAGACACCATTGGATCCTCAAGATCCAACAGTTTCTATTCGACCACGTGTCTTAGCATGGATTTTCCCTGAGCCTCCACGCCAGATCTATAGGCTTAGATCACCGAGCCTAGTCCGAGCCAATTTGGAGCTTCGTACCATCCGAGCCAGCTACCAAGCCTTGCCGAAGCTACTCCTAGCCTCTGCCAAGCCTGAGCTTCCTCCGAGCCTGGAAGAGCACGTGTCATGCACGTGTATTCTGGGTTATTTTCACAGAGGCCCTACTGTCTTCTCTAATTTGCATCCAGGTCCAGAATCACATGCAGACCACATGCGCCTTGGGTATTTTGCATTTCTACCCTCGCGGGTTTTAATAATTGCAAATATACGCCCGCGCGTATGGGTTATTTACAGGGAAGGCCTCATACTTTATTTTTTATTGCATTTCAGTCCCTTCCAGGGACTTGTTTGTAGTTATCTTTCATGTTTTATTTCAGTTATGACCTTGTCTTCTTTATTGCATATCTTGAGCATCGTATTTCAGTTTCAGTTGATTCCAGCCCCATTTTAAAGCTTGCTTGATGTACTTTTTAGTAGCATATTTAATTTCTTATTTTAGACCATGAAGTTTGATGTATTATTTTGTTAGCCATGTGTCTCTTATGCCTTGTTCAACTTTTCAATCAAGTCGGTCATCTTAATTAAACCTGAAATTGATCCATGTTAAATGTGCTCACCATATTCCTTCTGATCTAGGGCATATTATTTGTGTTGCATTGCATCGCATTTATTTGCATGATCGAAATAAGATATAAAATGCATGCTTAGTCTCGTCTTGTTGCATTGTTTGACCTAATGATCTCTCACTTAACACTTAGTTAAATAGATAAAAATCTGGATAATCACGAGAGATGCTTGTGTCCCTGAGTTCGACCTTGGTTTCTTACCAAGTAAAATAAAAATATGACCATCTGATTCTATGGACAAATTAATTTGATGGTCTTTTGATAGACCTAGTTCGGCCCGACTGCAACGTTCTAAAAGTGTTAATTCCGCATTATTAAAGGGATAAATTCGCGATTTATCAATGGGGCATCTATTTCATGTGTTCATTCCCTAAGAGTCAGGGATTCGAGTACATTCCGCTTACTGTAGATTATATGAGTTGTTGGGTTGAAGTCATCCCTGCCAGAACCATAGATTTTAAAAGCATATGTAGATTTTTGAGGATAAATATCATTTCACGGTTCGAGGTACCTAGAGTTTTGATATCTGACAGAGGGACTCACTTTATCAACGACAAGGTAAGGGTACTTGCTAACGAGTTCAGTATTAACCATCAAGTTGCCACTCCATATCACTCTCAAACCAATGGTATTGCTAAAGTATCAAATAGAAAGATCAAGACGATATTGCAGAAGGTCGTCTGTCCAGACCGAAAGGATTGATCACAGCTTTTGGACTCGGCCTTGTGGGCGTACCGGACCTCCATCAAGGCACCTTTGGCTACATCTCCCTTTCATCTTGTTTATGGCAAGCCATGCCACTTGCCTGTGGGGATCAAGCATAAGTCACTTTGAGCAGTCATTGAGTTATTATTGGGTTCCAAGAGTATATGAGACCAGAGGAAAGCAGAGTTGGCAGCCCTGAAGGAGTTGAGAGATATAGCCTTTTTGAGTAGCCTTCAATATAAGAAGAGTAAAGATATGGCATGATTCTCATATCAGCTATAAACAGTTTGAGCTGAAACAGAGAGTATGGCTATTTGATGCTAGATTGGGATTATTTTCAAGGAAATTACAGAGTAAAAGGAAGAGACCATACTTGGTCAGAAAGGTGCATGATAACGGAAGCATCAACATATTTGAGTTGTCATCTGAATCCATCTTTCGAGTTAACGGTCAGTACCTGAAGCCATATCCTGATCATGATTCGTTGATCGTTGACATTGCCCCTATTCATTTTGCATGAGATGTAGTCTTTAACTCACATCATTCGTATCTCATGCCTGATTCTCACTTCTCTTTCGCAGCTGTATAGATCCAATTTTCCATATCTTTCATTCTTTTGTCTAATACCCCATCTTTATCTCATGATTGTGCCATACTTAAGATGCACTTTACCCTAAGTATAGGGGTGATATTAGACGTTTGATTATTATTTGATTCTTTTTGCCTCTATCTTGCTTCCTATATTTAGGAATATTTTACCCTAAGTATAGGAGATGTAAACCATGTACATTATACCCTTCGGTTTTCCCATAGTGTACATTCTTCTATACTTAGGATTACTTGATCCCAAGTATAAGGGGATCACCGATTTCTATTTCATTACATTCTTTTAATTCGTCATTATAGAATAACATTCTTTTCACTTCCTAATACTCAGCACGAGTTATGTCTTCCATTCATCTCTCTTTGATCACTCTGAGGACCTCGTTCAAGCTAAGTATAGGGGGTTGTCGTATATATTATATATATACTTTAGCCATAACTTGTACTTTGAGTACGTTGTATATAAATAACATGGCTAAAATTTACAAACCTAAAAACCATAAAAAAATTTAAAATGTATATAAATCCTTTTGTAAAAAGCTTTGTACATAGATGTTTGTAAAAAACCTTTTGTAAAAACTATTTTTGTAAAAATATTTGTAAAAATGTTTTTTGTAAAGTTTTTATAAATATTCTTGTGATAACATTATGTATATAGTATAAAACATTTTAAAAATTGTTTGAAAAAGAATGGTTTGCAAAAATCTATTTGTAAATGTTTGTAAATATCTTGAAAAACTCTTCTTTCTTCTTTGCTTTCAATTTTTTCATAAAAGACTTGCATATTTTGAAAATGTTCACAAAAATATTTTTTGTACATTCTTGCTTGTATATTCTTCTAATCATAGTTGACATTTAAACTAGCCTGGAATTGAATTGAAAAATGTAGCTTGGTTAAAATTTTAATCTGCCTAACTTCATAGGAACATTATAGGATTTGAGGTTAAGACTCTTCAGATCCATTGTTGACTTAATTCTTTGAGTCCACTAGGATATGTTCACAAGTCATCTTGATGAGCTTAAGTAGAACACTTAACAATGCACACATGACTCTCAGAGACAATGGCTTGACTTGTACACACACCTTACATGTAGCTCAACATGGATGAGGTGGTGAGGAGGCAAAATTCTTTGGCTTGGGGTAGCATACGAGGCTAGTACTTCTAGGCAGAACCTCTCATCTTCCTTTAGGGTCGGATGTATGCTTCAACCAGGTCTAGTGGCATTGAGGTCTAAAGACAGAAGTTGTGGGTTGCAATAATGCTTCAAAAGAGGGATAATCTATTGGCTCAAGAAGAAAAACTCCTTACGTATATGACGCACCATGTAGATATGTTGTACATATGCACATAAAAAAGGTGCAAAATCAAGAAAAACTCCAAAAAGTAGATAGACCTGATTGAAAATAAAATACCTGTCGGAGTGTGTAAAGTCAATAAAGGAAAACTTATGTATTACACCTTCACATCTCATGAATCTTGCAGCGAGAGACTTAGCTACACTGGTTAAGCTCCCAGGGATACGTGACTACAATGGTCACAATCCATTCTCTTCTTTCCCCTCTTCTTAAGCTGGTTTAACTTGAACTTAGAAGGGAATACCCTGTTCTTGGAGGGAAGAGCTGCTAAACTAGGGAATTAGATTTACCTAGTTGAGGGAGGTTGTTTCTTTGTCATTTATAAGTTGGGGAGCAACATATCACTTATACAGTACAAGGAAAGATGCATATTCATTACTGTTTGTGTATGTAGACTTGTTTTTAACTGTTTTATGGAGGAGTCTTGACCATAGAATTGTGGAACTAGAAGGTCGTTGAGTCTTAAACCTACGTTCTAACAAGGTTCTGCCAAATTAATAATCTAAAGGTCTGATTGAGCTCCATACTCCAATTTATTGAAGATAAGTTCAATAATCAACCTTGATTTTGTTTCTTTCCTTCTTCTTTTTCTTTTTCACTTCTTTTTCAAATAAGTCTTTGCTAAGGGACTAGAAAAGTTAAAGTATAGGAGGTAATGAATCCATGATTCTCACTCTTTATTCTTTTATTTGAACTCTTCTTTTTGACAAAATACCTTGTAAATACCTGTAAAATTAATAACTTAACATTTTGCATGACATTGTTAATATTGCATATTTAGCATGTAATTTACAAAAATAAAAGAATAAAGAAAAAATAAAAAGAATGATGTATTATACAGAGTGGTCCAAATCCCAAGAGAAGGTCAACACTTGACCTGATCGCAAAAGAAATCAAGTAGAGAGATAGGGACTATTATGTACTATACATATCACCTATTCCTGTATATAATATTTATCTATTAACTTTTGACCAATTAAATTATTTTATTCATATATATATAACATTAATAATATTGTAAAAATAAAACAATAAATCATGAAAACAATATAAAAATAAAATCATCAAACCATTGTATAAAATATACATGTAGATATTGGATTCACTATTTACTTTACATCCTTAAATAATTTATAAAAATAAAATAAAAATTATTCTGTACTCTTAAAATCATGTTCTAAATAAATAAAGTATAAAATAAATTTTTTTTGTAAGAATGATAAAATAAAAATACTTATGCATAATACATAGGTAAATTATACTTATATATAATACTATATATATTATATATATTAATTTTAGTTTTCATAAAAATAATTAAAATTCATAGAAAATAGTTCATAAAATAATAAACATTTTTTATTTTATACATTTCCCATTTTAAATTCATTTGTGATTTTTTTATTGTATTTTCTTTTATTTTGTAAATCCTGAATTTTTTATTGGTCCACGTGGATTTGGACCCCGATCAACGTCACCATCCAGACCTAGTCGGGTCTCACTCCTCTTGCAAGAGCTTCTTCTCTGACTTTTCATGCCCGAACCTGGCCCCCTCTTGCCTCGATATCTGGACCTGAGATTCCACGTACACCTGAGATACTTGTGGATCCCTAGAATCACCCAGATCCTCCTAGGGTTGCACTCCACCTCTCAAAACTTCCAGACCCTCGACCACACCTATAAATCATCTCTTCCGCCTCCACAGTTCTTCATCTTGTCCCTCGCACCACCATAGACCCTTAGTCCCCTTAACCAAAGTGACAGTCGTTGGAGGAGCAGCTTAGGACTCGCTAGAGGTGCTTGGAGACTCGTATCTCATCGCATCGTTGGAGAGCCGTGATGAATACCCATTCATCACTCTTTATTCTTATATTTTAGCTACAAAAACCTTTGCAAATACATGTAGATATGTGTAAATACAAATAATTACCAAAAGCATGCATTGTGTAAAAACTTATAATTAGCATGTTTTTGTGCAAAAATAAAAGAATAAAGATCAAAAAGAAAAAGAGGGAAATATTTAGAATAAATATTGAGCAACCTAACCCAAGGGAGGGCTCAGCATGGGCCTGACCGCATAAAAGCCACAGTAGAGGGAGATAGGAGCTCATGTGTAAATATTTATGTAAATAAATAAAATTATATTTTCCTCAACCAAAAATATGCTTGTACATATGTTGTATATATTTAGAAACTATTAAAAACAAAATAAAAATTTAAAAATCAAAAATGCAAAAATATCCCTCCACCATGTGCATAGACCATCATCCTTTATTTATTTAACCCTATAAATAAATGTATTTATTTTCAAAACTTTTTGTGAATATTCCATGGTATATTTTGTAAATAAAATAAATAAAAAGAAACACAACAAAAATCAAATAAAAATAACAAAAATTAAAATTACAAAAACATATTGTACATATGCCATGTACATAGTTGTATATATCCTTTTATTCCTCATTTTATTTATTTCACCTATGTGTATAAATAATAAAAATAAAATAAAAATATCCTTTTATTCCTCATTTTATTCTATAAATAAATAAAATATAAAATAGGAACAAAATTGTATAAAAATAGTAATTAAAAATCAAAAACCCTATATTGTACATATACCTATGTATAGCTATATATTGTAAATACCTTATTTTTATTTCTAAAAATTAATTAAAAAATCACCAAAAAATAGAAAAAAATAAAATAAAAATATTTCATGTTGAAAGTTTTTGCAAAATCGGCCATTTGCTGCCTTATTTTTGAACTTCAAATCTTGTCCACGTGGAAGCGTCCCATTGGTCCACGGGGGATGTTGACCCCCGGTCAACTCCCTCCGCGGACCACCTCCTCCTGCGGATCTCGCGCCCGACCCGGTTTCGCCTCTTTTTCCGCGCTTGATCCGCTCGCCTTCTCCGCAAACCCCGGGTCCTATCGATTCCTCGTACATCCGACATGACCGCCGGGGTATTCGCATTGGGATCCGCGCTTCTCACAGCCCTACCCGACCAGCCCTAGTCGGGTCGGCACTCACGTATATAGCCGAGCTCCGCCTCTCATTTTCGCCATCTTTGGCTCTCCACTCTCATTCCCGTGACCTCCATTGCAATCCCTGAGGTGACAGCTCGCGATTGCCCTTGAAGCAGTGAGGAGGGGGTGGCCGGACCATTGATCCGGCGACGTTGCGCCGCCGTGCTCCGCCCCGTGCAGGAGCTCGAGCCTCAGGCCTTGGCGACCTTCGAGGCAACGACCAGGAGCTGCCTAAGCTTCAGCACAGCCTTCCACTCCACCCAGGTAGCATTCTAGCTCGCCTATTTAGCGTAATTTCTTGTTTCCCCCAAATCTTAGTTCCGCCGATTTCCTATGATTCCGACCATATCGCGTATCTTCTCGATCATCGGAACCTACGCTCACCATCGCCATCCCTCCGCGCACATTCTCCGCCCCTTCGTTCAGCCCAGCTCGCACAGGAGCTGGGGTTCAAGCTCCACCGTCCTCCGCTCGCCGGAGCTCGCTCGCCCCGACCCACGGCTCACCTTCACCCCACCTAACCGGGTCGAGGCACTTTGCCCTCGACCCGCGAAGCTCTTGAGCTACTTTGCAGGTCAAGAGGAGGCCATATGAGGCCTCCCCATATCCAGGCCAGGAGCTCCCCTCCGTCGACCTCGCCGGAGCCCCTCCATGGCTCGGCTGGACCATCGGAGGGCACCACCAGCTGCGGGACGACATCGCCGACCTTCTCCGATCTTCAGAGGCAGCTGAGGAGGACCACAGCACGCACACGAGGCCGGCGAACCTCGCCGGCCACCTGTTCTTCGAGGGTCCTCGACCACCGTCCGATCGCCCTCAGAGCTCCAGTTCCCATCGTGACCGTCCATCAAGGAGCAGCCACCGCTTGATCATCTCGAGGGTTGATCGAGACCGTCAGAGCAGAGAGAGAGGCACCAGCACCCGCCAGCCGTTCGATCTTCCATGTGCCTCGCTCTCGGACGTCGATCGGCCCACGTGCAGAAGAAGAGAAGCGCCCGCCGTCCTCAGCCGTTGGATCAGCTACGTGGCGCTCATCCAGCCGTCGACGTAATAAAGGGGTAAATTACCGTAGGCCCCCTCTTAGTTTTTGTTTTTAGATTTAGTCCTGTAAATATTTTGAGTACTTTATTTACGTTGGGTTATTTGCACATTGGACCTTATCCTTTAGTTTATTTGCATTTATACCCCTGTTTGCGTGAGCCACGTGCATCGTCACGTGTATATTTGGTGTATTTGCGACATTAGCCCGGTAGTTCTGGATGTTCTTTAATGAATGAAAACTTTTTGCTATTTGCATTTATACCCCTGTGCATGATTTATTTCCACATGTGCATTATATTTTGGGTATTTTGCAGATAAGCCCCTGGACTTTTGGTACTTGTTACCAATAAGCCCTCGGAACTTATTTTTATCACATTTAGGTCCCTGAGCGCCCCAGGCACGCGCCACGCGCGTGACTTGCTGGGAAAATTGCACCAGGATCCCCAGAGCTTTGGGTATTTGCACTTTGGTCCCTGTGCACTGTGCCCCCCTTTTGATTTTTGAATAAAATATCAAATCACCTCTAAATTCGATGAAAATTTGACACATGGCTCCTGCCATGTTGTAGGATTTTTGAGAATTTTGGAGGACATTTTTGAGTTTATTTGTTATTTTTAAAAATTCAAAAACATCTATTTTTGGCACTGATTCACTTGAAAAATCACAAAAAAATATTAAAACCCCCCTAAAAATTCTATAAAAATTAGATACTGTTTCTTGTATGTTGCTTGATTTTCTAGCCAATTTTGGCTATTTTTCATTGAGTAAAAACCCTAAAATTTTAAAAACACCTCAAAACTCATAAAAATCATAATAAATAATTTAAAAACCCAAAAACAATAATTTTGGTGCTCGAATTTTCCTTGTTTTCTCTAGTATACAGGAAAATTACCTCCAGGCCCTCTTGAGATCCTTAGATATTTTATCTTTGGATTTTGGGCCTGGGTGGACAGTACCTTGTCTTTTTAGCACTGTTTGATTTTTAAAAAATAAAATACACTTCAAAAAATTATCAAAAATTCACCAAAAACACTTAAAAACCCAAAAAACATAAAAAAAAAAATTTTTTGAATTTTTTCTTGATTTTTGATGCTTTAAATAAATAGATAAAGTGTGTTTGCTTTTGTTTTCTTTCATTTTCTCATCATATTAAAAATCCAAAAAAATTTAAAAACAATTAAAAACCACTAAAAATATTTTATCTTTATTTTATTTCATTTCGACTACTTCGTAGGCCTTTGGCCAATCCGTGCTCCTTGTGTTCGACCCTGGGTGCTATACCAGGTTAATCTCCTAGCAGGACCGCTTTGTTTTGATTTTACGTATTTTTCGAGTGGTTCATCATTTTTCTTGATCGACTGAGTCTGAGTGATTGAGGTCGCAACGACCTATATTTCAGTACCTTTACCTTAGTCATTCGGATCGGTCATCAAGCCGCCGCGAGAAGCCTCAGTCTGCCATAGCTCAATCGAGGCCATAATCTAGCTGACCACCTTCTCTTAAAGCACAAGAGCTCATCTGAAGCTTCAGGTATCACTTTTATCCTCTGTATTTCCCCATTTGATTCCATCTTTTCATTTCATGTTGTCGCCAGTTCCTCTGCTCCGATCACCCAGTCGAAGCTCCATCTTGACAATCCTTCTGCTCCGATCGACGCTACACTGTGCCCCACACTAACTTACACTACCTATCCACCATACATCTCACTCATCGGAGTGAGATTATGTCCTGAGAATTCCTTCCCCCATCTCTGTTGGAAGTCGAGCATCATCCCTACTGTTTCACTTCTCTTCATATGAAATAACTTGGACTGGAGCATCGCCCCCAGTCCCTCTATCTTCTGCAGGTGCTAGTTCACACAAAGGAGCCCAATGGATTCACCAGGTGACTAGGTGGAGTAGCTCTACCTGGTAGGACACAGCCACACACTCCCAACCGTTCGTCGCTCCACCAGAGCCCAACAGGAGACGCTGAGGAGGTTTCACGGTTGTGCTGGACCTCTCAGCGACATCATCAAGGTCGTGGATCTCCCTCCATGTATAATTGAAGGTTGCCAGAAGTCGAGTTCATCCAACACCTTCAACTGTTGTCTGATCTGAACCCCATCTTCCAGATTACATCTCCACCGTACATCCACCCCCATTTTTAGAGGTGTCAAATACACATTTAAACGGTCATCGAGACCAACATTCTCTACATCGTCTGATCTCATCAAAAGTCATCTTATCCGTATGCCTACTCCACTCGCCTAAGCCATCATATCCTTAGCAGAGCAGATCAAAACCATCAGCACCCACCTTCATGAGAGCCTGCTACGCATCCCACGTGCTCTGCACGTGCCTGCAAGGGTATCTTTCACTCTTAGCCCTGCATGTTTAGCTATTTTGCTTTAGTCCATTAAGTAAAGGTTGTAGTTAAAATCATTTACATTTGAACCCTCGTACTTTTTGAAATTTGCACTTTAGTCTTGTTTATTTGAATTCACGTGCAGCTCCACGTGCTATTTGGGTTATTTGCAGTATTCTGTATGAACTTTTATATTGTTTTGGAATGAATGTGTTTTCTAGAAATTGCATTTATACCCATGTACATGGATTATTAAGCATGTGCAAGAATTGGATGGAATTTTTGCAACTTAGACCCTGAGCTTTTCCCACTATGTTATCTATTTGGTCTGTAGACTTAAAATATTTGTGATTTAGTCCATATGAAACGTGCTTAGTTACATGTTGTTTTTTGGACTTAATAAGTATTAAAATTAATTCAAAAAATTACATAAAAATTACAAGTGGCTCCTGCTAGTGTGTAATATTTACTGTAATTTTATTGGGTTGATTATTTACATAATTGATGAATCCCCATTCATCACTCTTTATTCCTTTATTTTTAGCTAAAAATCTTTGCAAAATACCATGTAAATACTTGTAAATACAATAAAATTGTCAAAAATGCCATGCTTTGTGTAAATAGTAAATAATTAACATGTTTTGTGCAAAAGTAAAGGAATAAAGAAAATAAAGAAAAAGAGGGAAATATTTAGAATAAATATTGAGTGACCCGAACCACAAGGGAGGGCCAATCATTGGCCTGACCGCAAAATAAAACACGTAGAGAGAGAGATAGGGCCATTCATCACTGTACATATATTCCCCCTTTATATATAATATTTATTTTTCAAAAATAAAAATATATTTGTGTTCCTCATACTTTGTATATATTTATAAAAATAAAATAAAAATTAGAAATATAAACAGAAAAAGAAAATAAATTCTCTCTCTCACCCTTGTATATAGCATGTATATATTTACATTTACATATTTATTCTACCCTTGTAAATAATAATAAAAATCAATAAAAATTATTTTATATCACAAATTTTATGTTGTAAATAAATAAAATATAAAATGGGGATAATTGTATAAAAATAAACTAATAAAAATAAAAAATACCTAGGTATTTATACCTATATATAATAATACATTATGTATATACATTAATTTATTTCTCAAAAAATAAATAAAATAACTAAAAAATAAACATTTTTCATGTTGTAAATATTTCAAAATAAACTCATTTACTATTTTAAAATGAATTTACAAATAATTTATAAATGAAATAATCTAATTGGTCCACGGGGGATTGTTGACCCCTGGTCAACTCTCCCCCTGGACCACTTCTAGGCGGATCCTCGTGCCGACCCGTTTTCGCCGATTTTTCCCGCACTGATCCAATCATTATCTCCTCAAACCTCGGGCCCTGATTATCAACAACATATCCGTGATTCACTCCCGACATCTTTCTTAGGGGTCCGATCTTCTAAATGCGTGTCCGATCTCCTCCTTTGTCGGACCTCCTCCAATATATAGCTCATCGCAGCTGCACCTCTTCCGCATCTTTGGCCTTCCCCCTTATCGCTGATGAGCTCCTCTCATTCACCTGAATGACAGCTGTGTGAGAGAGGGTTGCAGTGAGGTTTGCGAGTGCAAGGGAACCTCAAATCCGGTGATTTCCAACGCTGTGCTCCGCCGCGAGGTGAGCTCAGCCTCTGGACGCGTCGCTCCATCGATGCCATGACCCTCGGAGGTCCAGAACCTCCAGCCCAGAGGACTACGCACGCCAGGTAACTTAGTTAGCCCTTAGTTTTCCTTAGATTTAGATTTGTAGTCTTCTGACCACCTGACACCCACCGGACCATCGTGACTTATCCGATCACTCATTTTGCCATCCGATCCTCCCTTCACCTTCACGATACTCCTTTCCACCTTCTACGCCCAGCCATTCCCCTTGGTTCGCCTCGGAACAGGGCCATCTTCCTCCTCCACCACCGCTTCACCGGAGGACCACGCTTCACCTCGCTTTTCACCCCTCTTGCGATCTAATGGGTCGAGGCATTTTGCCCTCGGACCTAGTGGTTTCCCTGTGCAGGTTGAAGTGTCCAAAGAGGCCTCATCTGGGAGGTCCAACTCTGAAGCACAAGAGCTCCAGGTTCATCTCGTCGTCGGAGCATTCCAGACGCTCCCAGCCTCATCGGAGCTCATCATCAGTTGCGGACACCCTCGAGCGTCACTTTGCCCATCATAGCAGCACCAGAGGACCTCCATACAATGCGTATTGGCCGATCGAACTTCGCTGGAGGCGAGTTCATTTGGCGTTCTTCGAGGGGAGTCTGCTAGCCGTTGGATCGAGCCTCGGTGCAGTTCTAATCTCAGTCGTTCACCAGCCGAGGATCTCATCCGTCCGATCTATCTGAGGGTCGAATCAGATGTGTCCATCGCCGAATCGTTACCCATAGTTCCTAACCGTTCGATCATTAGTGGATGATGCTTGGTTGTTGGATTGCGAATGAAAGGGTAATTATTCTTAGGCCCTTCCTGCTTTTGCATTTACGTTTGAGTCTTGTAAATATTTTTAGTAGTTGTTTTATTTAGGAATAATTGCACTGTGGACCCTCGAATTTTTAGTATTTGCATTTTTGTCCCCCCAGTTGTGAAGCATGTGCTTCGACACGTGATATTTTGGGCAAATTGCATGTAGTGGGCTGGGTTTTATTGATTGTTACGGAATGAAAGTTTTAGTTTTGGATATTTACATATATACCCCTGTGTGAATGTATTTGAGCATGTGCCGAATATAATGAGAAATTTGCGTTAATCCCTTGTAGTTTCTGCACGTGTTATTTTTAAGCCCCTAGAACTTGTTTTCCTTTCATTTAGGTCCCTCTGTGATGTTCCTTGTTTATTGGTTTTAATAAAATATCAAATTAACTTCAAATCCACTGAAATTTGGACACGTGGCTCCTGCTACTGTGTAAAAATTTCAATAATTTTTTGGAACATTTTTATGTTGTTTTTCCATTTTAAAAAATTCAAAAACCTCTATTTTACAACTGTTTGAAATATAAAATCAACTAAAAATATAAAAACCTCCCAAAAATTCTAAACAAATTAGGTACTATTTGTTTTAGTGTTTACTTGATTCAACCCAATTTTTGTCCTTGATTTGGATTTATAAAATACCTAAAAAGTGAAAACGCCTAAAAACCATATAAAAATCAGTTAAAATTCTAAAAAATCAAAAAAATGCAAAATTCTTTTCCTGTAGTTTTTTTTTATTTTGTAGTTTCATATAAAATTATCTTAGATTTTTATAGGCTATTTTATCTTTTTTTAGATAGCCTTTCAAATCTGACTGCACATTGATTTCGGTTTTCTTCCTTATTCCATTTTTAGAAAATCAAATAAAAATCATAAAATTCTGAGAAAATTACCAAAAACACTTAAAAACTCATAAAAACACAAAAATATTTTTATTGTAATTTTTTGAGTTGTTTTGTGGTATTAAATAATTAATTGATTGTGCTCTTTTTGACTTTTTCCTTATTTTCTTCATAATTAAAAATACCTAAAAATTCAAAAACCCTTAAAATTGACCAAAAAATATTTATTCATTTTTTTTGACTACTTCGTAGGCCAATTGGCCAATCCGTGCTCCTTGTGTTCGACCTTGGTCGCTATACCAGGTTAAATAAATAGTGAGACCGCTATTCGGTTTTTTGACTAATTACTTTATTTTGGTGGTCTTATTTTCTTGTTGAGTCTGATTCGAGGGAATGAGGTCACAACGACCTGTGATATTTATCTCCCTTAGTCTCTCGTTCGATTTCGGCTCATCAATAATCTTATTTTGGAAATTTTAAAAACCCTTAAAAATTTCTCTATATGCCTTATAAAAATTATAAAAATCGAAAAATGTCTTGAAAAATCCCTAAAAATTACTGTGTGTATCTTTTATTGTGTTTTAATTTCTCATCAATTTTGTTCAAAATTCACTTGAAAAACACTAAAATCTTAAAGCAACCAAAATCTTATAAAAATCATATAAAATCAACCAAAAATTGCAAATTTCAGTTTCTGCTTCTAGCGTTTAACTTCTATTTTGTCATAAAATTTCTATCAGTACTTTAAGGCATTTTTAGTTATTTTTAATCTTCATTTTAATCCTGATTTGTGCATTGTTTGTAGTTTTAGCCTTATTTGAATTTAATAAAATCATGAAAACATGTAAAAAACCTAGAAAACACCAAAAATACTTTAAAAATCAAAAAACTCAAAAATATCTTATCTTAATTTCTAAGTATTTTTGGCCCTATAGAAAAATCCAAAAAGATTGTTGTACTCACTTGCCTTTATTTCCAAAATTAAAAATTTACAAAATTAAAAACTACCAAAAATATTTGATCTTTGAAATTTGACTACTTCGAACTTTTATCGTGCTCCTTATGTTTGACCCGGTGGCTATACGAGGTAAATAAAATAGTGAAACCGCTTACAACTTGATTGATTGATTTTTCTCTAAGTGGTTTTATTCTTCTCGATTGGGTCGTTCGATTGATTGGGGTCACAATGACCTCTGATTTTATATTGATACTTAACCTGGTCGATCGAGTGCTCTTCACTACGGTTACCGGCCATGACGTGTTATGTCCATATCTCAATTCTGTGGCCTTAAGCCCACATCCATATGCATAGTTCTGTAGCCACAACTTGTTTTCCTTGTAGTATAATCTTTTACTTTGATTATGTGATCTTCAACTTTTTATTATATGTTAATGGAGTTCTTCAATTTTAATTTGATTGTTTAGTCTTCAAATATTCTTTTCTTTACAACTAATCCATATTATCAAATTTGAATTCAAATATTAAGGGCTAATGTGCTATAATATACAATATGAGTGAGTAAATGATTGAGCTAGAATGCATGAGTATAATAATTTCCACCAAATCGATCAAATATGTAATCCTATGGTTTCGATTGGATTTGGATATTTGATGGATTGGATTGGAAAACGTTAAATATAATGTTAAGGTCGAATTGGAACACATATTAAGTTAAAATCCAATCTAATACTATCCATGTGCACCCCTGATGTGTAATCTTCTTTTTCGCATGTGTATATTCCATCATGATTCGACTAGGTAGTACTACAAGAAAAATGAGTTGTCGCCACAGAATGTGGCTACGGAAACGGTTTGTCACGATAAATTGTGTGGCCACTAGTTACTCGTAGCTACAATTTAGTGGCCAAAGTCTTCATACCAGAATTGTGGTCATGGCAACTTCCATTGTTACTTGTAGTAGCCACAACATATTCGTGGTCAGAGAACTCTCACGACGAGACTTGTAACTACATCTACGTGTAACAAAGTGTTGTGGCTAAAGCTCAATTTTGTACCCACAAGCCCCACATTTGTGGACACAATTCTACAGTCACAACTTGTTTTCCTTGTAATGTAGTAGACTGTCTAGAACACATCTTGGTCACTCTAGGGGTCGATGTTGATTTTTTTTTGAAGGAAAGAGGTGAAATCCCGAGTTGGGATTCACCGCCAAAAACTTTTCAATTTATATTAATATGAAGAAAGGGAAATACATTACCTTGTGGACCAGAAACGGTACAAGGAAAGACTAGAAGCAATTACATTTTCAGAATAGAACCTCTGGCTCTTAAATATCAAATCATTCCTTCCTCCCCAGATGGCCCAAAGAACTGTAAACGGTAAAGAACAGTCGTCCATCGAATTCATCCCTACTGACCTAACTGATCGCCAGAAATCAGTGGAACTACCATGCATTACCCAAGAGGGTCCAACCTCCGTCCACACCTGTCTCGACAAAGGACAAGTAAAAAACAAATGCTCCGCATCCTCTGTATGTGCACCACATCTATCACATTGGGTATCAGGAATGCCAAACAGTCTACCCTTCTTGCTTTATCCCAAATCCTACCTCTTCTAAGACACCACAAAAAATTCTTCACTCTGCACGGGATCTTGCTTGCCCAGATAATCTTCATGTCTTCTTTCATGTCTGGTTCCAACTCCTCACTACTCCCTCTGAACTCCTTGTATGCCTTTTCACTGAGAATCTTTCTCCTTCCCAAACAAAATGATCCCTTCCCTGAGAAATGCAATCAGGGAGGGCAAGTCAGACAACATTCTTTCCAGTTCCTCCCTTCTTCGTCCAGAGATGGCATGCATGAAGTGAGGATCCCACGAAACCCGAGCCACCAACATCAGCTACAGTACAATCTCTTCTTGCCGCCATAGCAAACAGTCTTGGATATCTGTTGCCTAGAACTCCATCCCCGGTCCAGTTTTCCTGCCAAAAAGCGAAAAACCTCTCCGCCCCCCTAACTTTGGTATCATTCTCGACCTTAGCTGTGGCAAAATATCACGGACCCCTCTCCAAAGAGAAGACTCAAAACGCACTCTACCCGCTTCCAGCGAGCCATTGACGCCATAAATATTACGTACGAGCTGGATTGCCAATCTATCTGTGTTACCCCAAAGCTGCACCATCCACTTTGCTAGCAGTGCTTTGTTCATGCAACCTACATCCCGAATTCCAAGGCCTCCTTCGCTTTTCTGCCTAGTAAGTTCCTCCCATCCAACAAGATGTATTCCTGGACTTTGTTGCTTCCCATCTGACCAGAAGAATCTTCTCATAATTATCTCTATCTTTTTCCTTACACCTGCTGGCATCAAACGAGTCGAAAAGAAGAAGATAGGAATTGCCGACAACACATGCTTTAGTAGAATCAGCTTCCCGCCCTTAGAAAGATTGATCGCCTTCCAACCTGCTAATCTTTGCTCGAATCTCCTGATGACCATGTCCCACTCTGCTCTCCTGAGCTTGCCTCCCACTAAAGGCAGCCCCAGGTACGTAATGGGAAGCTCACCAAGAGGGCATCCCAACAGTGCAGCACTTGATCTACTTTCCTCCTCATCCATCCCGAACTGGATCACGACAGACTTCTCTCTATTGATCTTGAGACCAGACATGCTACTAAATATTTCAACCAGTTGTCTCGTCCTTCTGTGCATATCTTCTGTACCCCCTAGGAAAATCACTGTGTCATCTGCATATTGTAGAAGAGGAATAGAAATGGATCCCATACGGAATCCATCACACCACCCATCGTCGACCGCTCTCCTGAACATCACGGCCAAAGCGTCTGCCACCAAGACAAAGAGCATCGGTGCTAACGGACAACCCTGACGCACACCCCCTTTGTGGTTGGAAGAAACCACCTTCCGGTCTGCCATTCACCAGAACCGAGTAAGATGATGTTGTGACGCACCTCTTCATCCAGGCAATCCAAAGGTCCTTGAAGCCACGCCGCCTAAGAGACTCCCACAAGAAGCTCCAATCCACGCTATCATACGCCTTTTCAAAGTCTATCTTCCAAATCAATCCCTTAAAATTTTCCCGACGCCATTGAAGGCAAATCTCAGATGCCATCACTAGTCCATCTGCCCATCTGTCTGCCTGGGATAAAAGCAGTCTGAATTCTGCAGGATAATATCATCTAACACCCGCTTTAGCCTATTAGCTAGCACCTTGGCAACAATCAAGTATATTGCGTTAGACAAAGCAATCGGCCTGTAGTCCTCCACCCGTATTGGGGTTATCCTTTTTGGGAAGAAGGAAAACAACAACGCACGATTAACCTTCTCGAACCCACTGTTTCCATCTCTAAATTCATTGATTACAGCCATGATCTCCTCCTTCAGCATATCCCAAAACTCCTTGTAGAATAAGACTGGAAAACCGTCCGGTCCTGGAGCCCCATCTGCATTCAAGCCCCACACCGCGCTTTTAATCTCCTCCTCTGTAAAGGTAGTTCAAGCCCAGACGCCTGCTCACCTGACAAAGCCTGAGCACCTGTCCCGCGCCACCCCCAGCCGTCACGTCTCCTTCTCCTCGACATTCCACAAAATGTTCCCTGAGGGCTCGTCCCAACATAACATCACCCACCACTCTTTCCCCCCCCCCCCCACTTCAAGACAATGAATAAAATTCCTCCTTCTCCTGCCGGAGGCCATCGAATGAAAAAATCTAGTGTTCGCGTCCCCCTCATTCAGCCACTTCTGTCTAGATCTCTGTCTCCATTCCACCTCTTCTTTCCTGTCCTCCAAAAGTAACTCTTCAAGCAGTCTAGCCCGCTCAAGCACTTCGTCCTTGCCCAGACCCCTCTGATCATCAAGCCCATCCAGTCGAACAATTCCTTGTTGAGCCTCTTGCCTCCGCTCCCCCCTCTGTGACCTCACTCTACGGTTGAAAGCAAGCAGGAAGTTCCTTAGCATCCCCAACTTGGTTGCCAGACGCCTGACTGCCGACCCCTCCACCAACCAGCTCCTCCATTGCGTGATCACCTCATCCTTGAACCCCTCCTCCATCAACCAAAGCCTTCTCAAACTTGAAATAGGATCTAGGTCGCATCTGTTCCTCCGAAGACCACAAAATTGGTGTATGGTCAGAGTGAGACCTGGGTAATGACCAGGCCCGAGAGAGAGGGAATAAGTCCACTCCCTCGGACGATAAAAGAAATCTATCCAATCTCGATCTCGATCTAGCATTCCGCCAGGTGAAAGCACATCCTGCCGCATCAATAACAGTGAGACCCAATTCATGAACCTGAGCTCTGAAATCATCCGAGCCAGCATCCCGCCCACCACCCCTCAGAGGTCTGTCATCCTCCAACAAGGTCACATTTAAATCACCACCAATCAGCCAAATTCCCTCTTCCATGCGCGCACCCACCTCCGAGAGATCTGTAGCCAGGGACCCCGCAGCAGGATTCGTAGGTCCATACACATTGGTTATAGTAAAAGTGACATCATCAGCCTTCCTTTTCAGACACACGGTTAGAGAGAATAACGATCTCCACTCCGCCAGCTTCTCAACTCAACATCCTCCATCCAGTCAGGAGACCTCCAGCCGCTCCCTGGGCTTCGACTTCAGCAAAATCAAACAAAGAGCCGCCTCCCAGATCTCGCCACACGTTGCACCCTGCCCTGGAGACCTTCGTCTCTTGCAACAGCACAATATCCGCATGAGACTCGTAAATTAACTTCCTGATGCCAAAACGCTTCTCAGGTCGCCCCAACCCTCTCACATTCCATGAGAGTACCTTCATTTGGAAACCTCCTTGTTCTTCTCACGTGGTGGTACCACCCCCAGACTTTCCGCGAAACGTCTATCAAGGAGGCTGTAGAAGCTAGGCCTACCAATTGGTGACCACGGTCCTTCAGTCTCAGCAACATCACAACCTCCTTCTGGGCCCCCCGCACTCATCTCCGACCTCAACACAACCTCCTCTTTTCCCTCCTTCGCCAATTTCGCGGCTTTCCGCTCAAAACACCACCCAACCCGCTCCCCTCCCCCACCCTGCGAAACTCCCCCAACCCTCGGCAGCATCTTTGCTGACCCTTTAAACACTAGCCTCCCTTCCACACCATCTTTCACTCCCTCCAAAACCTCCCCGACTTGGCCTTGCAGACACGAAGCCTCTTCTCCAGCCGCCTGCACTACCACACCCGTAACACGGCAAGCGCTCGCCCCTCCCCCTCCTGACGTCGAGGTTACTAGCCCCGTAACCCTCCTCTCCTCCTCCTCATCGGCGCTCAGAACCACGGCCAGACCTGGAGTCCCCGCCGTGCTCTTCTCGAGTCTCCCCGACCTCGGCTCAAGAACCCGACCACCCTCTAGCCCATCCGCCTGCCGGAGGTCGACCACCAACTCGCAACACTCGTCTTGACTAGCTTCGCGTCCCCGCATCAGGACCGCCTTGCCAACGATCCCTATGTCCGTGCCTGAGGAGATTGGTTCTCTCTGAGGGGTGTTCCCCTTGGCAGCATCCCCCGGTGCCTGTTGGCGCACTCGGGTTCCCATGTCGGTTGCCCTCCTCCCTAAAAGATGGATCCGCTCGATGACCCAATTCTTGCACCCGAAGACCCGCGAGAAATGGGGTCTTCCTTTCCACGAAGCTTCGAGCCTTGGCCGCCTTCGTAATTTCCAGCCTGGACTGTCTCATGCGGAATTGATTCCGTGGTTTGAAACGTCCGCGAAATTAACCTCTGATTAAAAGTTCCAAAATGAATGCCAGCACATCCACTAATATATGGAACCACCGTTGTAGGATGTTGACCACGATTTGAATTCAAATCCACGGAGTTGCCACCTTAGGCGTCATTGCTTGAGGATTATCACACGCGAGCAGCGGGAGCCCATGCATTGTGCCTTGATTATCATTAATTGTGGGCAACGCATAACCGTTGCCGTTGATTTGAGGAAGCTCAAACGCCGCGCCCGAATTCGCCGGAGGCTCTGCCAAGGAGCACTTCAACACGCCGACTCACCGTTGCCGATGGCCCACCGCATCCGTGATTTGCGGGGGCACCCCGACACGCCACTGTTGATGCACCTCCCCTCCCAACCTCGGCTCCACCGAAAGAGATCTCCAACTGAAGCCGTCGACCCTCTACGCTCTTCATCCACCATCCCAACATCCGAGGATGTAGCCGATGCACCCAGACCAACGGATCCCCGCTCTCCCCTGGCAGGAGACCAGTCGCAGCCAGGCCTTTCACCTCTGCAATCCCTCTCAGTAACTGCCGGACTCGATGCACGTTCCGCCACAAGAGCGGGATTCCCTTAACTCTTATCAGATCCATACTCCTCCAAGCCATGCTTCCATCGTCAGTCTGCGCAACTCTCCACCTGAGCAAAGACCTCCGGGGAACGTGTCAAAGACAACAATGCTTTTTCCTCACCTTCGGTCAACCCCCTGGCCAGAACCCTCCCAAAGGGGTCGATGTTGATATGTTATCAACGAGCTAGCAACAGCATATCATTGGAAAACATCTCATCAAATCGGGGTCCCATATGCTCTCTCGAAAGCCACTAAAATGCACCATCGTGAGATTGGTGTGTTCGATGGATACAAATACAATAGCATACGAATAGACCCCACGCTGCAGTGCATGCTTAGAAAAACAGTTCGTTATTGATAACGTCCAAAAAAGTGGGGAGACTTATATTAGTTCAAATAGAGGGTTTTTTTTACGTAAATGCTCTTATAAATATTTTGTATTAACCAACTGCAATTATATTCTTCATAATAACAACTTATTTAATATTTTATTTTGATATTTGATAAATTATATCCCAAAGTCTATCATTTATTTTAAAGGATTTTTACACTATAAACCCTAAGTTACTTTCTCATCTCCATATTCTTTGTTATTATCATCTAAACCCCACAAACTTGCTAGCGTTTACATCACAACCCTTTAAGTTTATTTTTTCAGGACATCAAGAATAGCTTCTCTTAATCGTACATTAAATTGAAAGCCCGCAAAGTCCTATTAAATACTTGGCATCTGGGTGTGTGTTAATTTTAGTCATGGTTCGTTTCTTTTGTGCTGGCAAGCGTTGTGATGCTGACGTACCTTATTTTGTTTAATGATGAAATCCGATCAATTTCTTTAAAAAAAATTAAACTGAAAGCTCAAGGCTCGAAACTAACTCAGATAGCTCTCCAACACTTATGCATGGAGTTAGATGTGCATACCTTCACGAAGGGGCATTTCTATAATAACAGATGTTGCAGGGGCATCTAGTGAAACTCTATTAAAATAGAGAAGGAAGTTTTTTTTCTGGAAAAGATTTTCATTGAAGCTGATTGGCGTAGAAGAAGAGAATCCAGTGTTGATCCAAGAGCTTCAGACAAATCTATCCCCACACTCAAGAGGGGGGAGAGAGAGATTACCACGAACGGAAAAAAATCAAAGCAAACACAGCAAAAGCTAAACAGGCAGACCCTCTTTCTATCAAAGCACTTCTGCAAGTTCGGAATATTTATGTCCTCTTCCCCTCCAACCTTCCTCTCTCCCTCATCATCTCCTTTTCCCCCATTTATTATGATCCAGAGAGATTGAGATTTGAAGTTTGCAAGTGCTGAATTTCAGACAATCATGGTCTCTCTGACGCCTTCACTTTCTCTCGCTCTCTCTTTATTGGGGTGTGGAGGAAGGGAACTTTGAATGAGAGATGTGCCAAAGAGATTAGAGGGAGAAGGTTGGAAGAAGAGGGTGGGATCAATGGGATGTGCCTGGCTCCCTGTATGCCACAACATATAGATCAATCCATGGGAAGGTTGGCTAATGTGGGTGGCGTGCGAGGAGCCAAGCATACCCTTTTTCTCTCTGCATAGATCTACCTCATCTCTCTTCCTTCACATCTTCCCTCCTCTTTCTCTGCCCACCCGCACCTGATAGTTCTTTGGATCTCCTGCAGGATCTTTACGAGGAGCACCTTATGATGTGATGATTCAACGCCTATGATTTGCATAACTTGGTTTTGTTTCTACATCTGATCGTTGCTGTTGTTTTTTCTTTTGAAGCTCAAAATGCGTGTTTCAGGGTCTTGCTGATCTGTGCCATTCGGAAATTAGGGTTTTGGGTGCTGCAACTCCTCAAGTCTGTTAAGGAACATTCTGTACAGATGTGCTCACTGTGGTATACATTTGTTTTCCCCGTTTTTGCAAATATGTTTCATAACACAGAAGTAGATGTATTATATGATGTGGTCGATGTTATGGTTTTATAATATTTTTTACAGTTATAAATATGCCAATAGGACAATGTTAGGAGGTAACATAGAAAATTCTTAGATTAAATTGGCTTAGGCATCCACTTGGGTGCAGCCTAGAGCGTATCATCATCACATGCGTGTGCGTCATTTTCCACAAGCCTGAGTGTCATCCCCCACCCGAAATCTAGATCCTTAGTTAAGTAACATCACAGTATGCAGGGAAAGAAAACTGATTCAGCCATACATTGCCTCCTCCACATATAGGTCATTGCAAGGTCACTTACGCCCATCTTCCTCTCTCTTAATATATCTCTCTCTCTCTAGGGTTCCATGTTGCAGGTGCATGAAAGGGATATTACAGACCCAGAGAGCAAAGCAGATGGGTTACTCGGTTCTCCTATTGTTGCTGCAACAGTTCCTGCAAGACAGCAACGGAGCTCAGACCGCTTTTAGATGAGGTGGGAGAGGGCTTCTCTCTCTCTCTCTAGATCTCTGCAGAGATGCAGAGAGAGGTGACCACACTGATCAGAAGCAATGGCAGCGGCCCATAGGCAAAATGGGTGGAAGCTAAAACCCTAATATTATTCTCTCTGCAAGCATTCATGTTCACATAGCTGTGTGGGAGTCATGAAAACATGGCAGGAGAGAACACATGATCAGAGAGAGGGGGCATAATCACATGCATCTCTATCCTATCCACCCCTCTAACCTCTCTGGAGCATCTCATGGATCACGCGAGTGAACTACTAAAACTCTATCATGCTGACTGTTGTATTGGAATCCGCGACTAGTACGTCTAAATTGGTGCACCCTTTTCTCCGTTGGTTTCAAGTACTGCTTTTCTTCTTTTTTTCCTCCTTGCAGGTTAAGCAGTCAAGGGTTTGAAAGAGTGGTGTCTTTGATTTCAATGTATGTGTGTCTTTTGTATTGTTGTTGTACCATATGTATCTCCGTATCTCGATCTGAAGGCGACATACACGTTGTAAGACTGAACGGCCTTCTACTGTCCTGATGGATGGCCTTAGTCGTATCCTTTCCGAAATACAGGTACAAATACTCATCAGTACTGCCTTGTAAGTAGAAGATGATGCCGTCTTTTATTCACAATCGTTAACAAGCCGTTAGTTTTATAGACAGAAACTATTATAAATAATATTTGCTGTTAGTTCAAGAATAAAATGATCCATTTTACAAGGAATAATGCTTTCTTATTTATTATATATTAAGAAGATTATGCTAATGCCATCTATAGGAATAGCCTCTTTTTCATTACAATTACAAATGGAATCTGATACAACGCAGGCTAGACAATGGAACTAACGGATTGCCAAAAGCTTGAAATCTACACCATTATTAACCTA